>BRYE01000005.1:19147811-19150311 GCA_030159115.1 Actinidia arguta var. hypoleuca | reverse complement strand
CAAGACCTCACTGAGTTTCAGGCGGTAGCCTGCAGTCCAATCTACGAACGGGTTTTCAATTAGGGCATCAGCCGAGATGGAGATAATTATGATAGGCAGGTGGTCGAACTTCATCTCGAGATTTTACTTGGAGGGGTGGCTTGCCTTTTTAACCGAGCTTAGCATCCCCATGGATAATTCGGTGTGGACTAAGGATGCTCCCGAGGTTGAGCTTCTGGACTCTTTTGAGCCCTACTTGCCCCTGATTTTACATGGCTTCAATGAAGAGGAGTACATGAACCAGCCAACCAAGGAGGGTGGTAAGGAGGATACTACAGAGAAAGGCGCCGAGCTCAGGGGGGGAAATAGTAGGAGGGGATGCGAGTGAAGATATCCATCCCGAGTCATAGTGCGCTCTTTTGTATGTTTTCTTTTTACATTTGAATGGTTTTGTAAAGAATTTTTCTTTTTTCTTTTTGAAAATTTATGTAACGGAACAAGGGATAGCCATGAACTTAAAGAAAAAAGGACTGATGTGACCTTTCACACCACAGTAATGACATGTAGGAACAAATTTTTCTTTTTTCCTTTTTTTAACTTTTTGACTAACAAATTTTTGAGGATTTTTAGGAACATTCAAAATTTGGGCTTTAGGAAGCAGGCCCGACCCTAGGGTAAGCCCAGGAAGCCATTGGGCTTGGGCAACCCTTGGGCAGGGCAACCTTCGGGCCCCCCAAAAAATGTTTTTTTGTAATGAATTAATAATACGATGACAACTATATTAGAATCGGGATCAGGCTAGAGCAACCCAAATGTCAGGGCCTGCCTTGTTAGGAAGCATACTATCATCTCCACCACTCTCACCATCCTCATCATGTGAGTCTTCAAACTCACTTACATCATCCCATGTGGTGATAGCAAATACATTCTTATTTTTCTTAGCACATTCTCGAGCAGTGTTCCCATATCCTTTCCATTCGTAACACTAAACACACTGAACATGATTTTTCTCATTCTTCTTCTCAACATCGTTCTTGGACTCAGATTTACTCATATCATTCCCCTTTTTATTTTGAAAAACATTGATTTTTTGCAATTTTTTTGTAAAATTTTTTAGATTTCTTCACAAACACCCATCTCTCTTGGATCAAATTTACTATCCTCATCTAAATTTGGGTTGTCAATCTTGGTGCTAGACAAGGCTACAACTTTAGCTTTCTGAGATTTTGAATGAAAATTAGTCTGACAAAGCCCGAATTCAAAAGTATAGAGATTACTAACTCACTCTTGAAATTTGAGAGTATCGAGGTTCTCATGATCCTTAATAATCATGCCCGTAGTGTGAAAATCTTTGGTCAATGATCTCAAAATTTTTTTTTATCAATTTATCTTGGGGAATGACTTCTCCTAGGTCATAACAAGCAATCACTATATTACTTAATTTGGTGTAAAAGTCATCTAATGACTCATTTTCTTTCCTGACAATTAATTCAAAATTAGCCATGACCCTTTGAAGTTTTGAGCGTTTTAACTTTTTCAGTACCCTCATGAGTGACACATAAAATGTCCCATGCCTCTTTATCGGTATCACACATATTCATATGAATTCTTCTAGTGGGATGCCGTTAAAGAGAGCATTTAGGGTTTTATTGTTACACCCGGCTTTATCGAGTTCAAAACTCACTATAGGTTTGGGTGTAAAAACCTCCTCAATTACCATGACCGGAACAGTGTAACCATTCATCACAGTCGACCAAACACGCTAATCAATAGATTTCAAGAAAATTCTCATGCGAGCTTTCCAATACTTGTAACATGGGGGACGAGCGATCGAGGTACCCTCTTTTGGAAAATCCATAACTATGAATCGACTCGTTAATTTTTAAATCAGAAATAGTTGAGCAATTTGCTCTCATACCAATTTGAAAAAGAAACCTAGTTGTGAATTTGCCAATTAACCAATCTATATCCAATGAATCTACTTATCTAACCACAATAAACGCATCGAATAATGTAGTAAATAAAAGACACTAGATATACGCGAAAAACCCTAAAGTAGGGGAAAAACCCATCATAAAGGGAAAAAAGCACTATAGAAAAAGTAACAGATACAAAAGTTTCTCACAATTCTATTGTGAATCTACAAACCTTGATGCTGAACTAGTTGTGAAATCCTCATGGACTGCCTCCGTGCATCTCTTCTCGCACCTCAACCTCTTTGGCCAACTCGGAGTCCACCGAGCCTTCAACTGTGCTTTCGAACACCTTCAAAGGACTTCTTGTTCGATTTAAATGGTAAAGAAAAACCCTCAAGAGCACATCAACACTACCAAATCAATGGATCTTGCAAAAAGCTCCTGAGTGGTGATGGTAGGTTAAAAAGACGTATCACGTATTATATCACAATCTTAAAATGCAAACAGTTGGCTCCCTAGTTCGCTCTAGGGGCAAGTGATAAGTGCTAAAATATGTATATTGAGGCTGCCCAATTTACCTTTATTACCCATAGTTCTATAAAGGT
>BRYE01000005.1:19120311-19127811 GCA_030159115.1 Actinidia arguta var. hypoleuca | reverse complement strand
TTTTAAACTTGATGGTTATACTTGCACGTGCCATCGGATATTTCAACAAGTTAAACAGCTGAATTCCTGAACTCAAACAATGCATCTAATGCT
This sequence comes from Actinidia arguta var. hypoleuca, assembly GCA_030159115.1. Lineage (NCBI taxonomy): Eukaryota > Viridiplantae > Streptophyta > Magnoliopsida > Ericales > Actinidiaceae > Actinidia > Actinidia arguta. Next base: position 19,127,718 of record BRYE01000005.1, on the reverse strand, counting down.
GGAGGCTTTGTTAGAAATTGCAAAATTCATTTAGCGAGGGGTAAAGACTCGTACATGCATAAGTATTAATAACAAAGGAATTAATATTTGTGAAAACTAAAGCATCATGCGGGATCATGAAGAATTCCTAACACGTATTTTTTTCTTATATTTTATCTTTTCCCATGCGTACAGTTTCTGCACGCCCCTGCCAAGGATGTATTTTTTTTCTTGATCATTATGCACTAATAGCTATTATTAAGTAATCAGCTCTTCCAATAGTTTGGATAAAGATTTACTATCTACATGATTAACGGTTTCAATATTCATGTATTCAAAATCTAGAATTTTGCTCCTACTTTTTAATCCCTAAACCTACAAGCTAGGACTCTTTTCCCTGTTACTTATGATATAAATAAAAATTCTAAATCCACCATACAAACTAAGTTGCACCTCACACTACAAGTTCTTAATGTTGTCCCACATAACAAATACGTAAGGGGTTAAAATAACAAGTATCATCCTTAGCCGAGCTAGGATAGGTACCGCTGCCCGACTGTTGCTATAAAGCAAGCTCAACGGGGGTCTTTGCGCCAAGGATCGGTAGAGACGCAACACCAACTTTGGCCAAGCTAGGAAAGGCATCGCTGCCAGGCTCTCGCTTTATAGCAAGCTCGACAGGATCACTACGCCGAAACTTGGCTGGGACACAATGGCCGACGGCAATCCTGAGGCACATCGTGGGACAAAAGGTGGATTGTACAATGAGGTTTCCTCTGACAGCCCCCACGCCTGGATCAAGACGTTGACGACATGATGGCTAGCTACCAACTGAGCCTTAGGGGGGTCAGCCGTTTGCTCACTGACACAACAACCAGTGCATTGAGGCACGAGCCGAGCTACAGTTTATCTAGTGACATAATAGTTGGCGCGTCCCAACACACGCCGACCTTCTATATAAGGCCAGGCTTTACACTTTCAAAGGCATGCAATTTCAGTTACTTTAAGCTTATACACTTTGCCTTAGGGGCCTGGTTAGGTTAGTCGTCTACTCACTGACACAGCAATCAATGCGTCGAGGCACGAGCCGAGCTACAGTCTATCCAGTGGCATGATAGTTGACATTTCCCGACATGCGCTAAACTGCTATATAAGACCAGGCCTTACTCTTTCAAAGGCATGCAATTTCAGCTATTTTAAGCTTATACACTCCCTCTACATATTATTTGTATCCACCGGTCATCTAACTTGACCGTCGGAGAGCCGTTTTCCGAAAATCGTTCAGACGGAAAAACTCAATATTTCTGTATTAAAGTTTCGACGCGGCAGGCAGCAGCTTCTAGACGGCAAAACCACTGCATTGCCACCGCAGGTCGGTTGGACACACCCCACCATTGGCGCTGTCTATAGGAAATCGACTATAGATTTTGTAAGCCCTATTCTCATGGCATCTCAAAGCAACGACAGTTCCAAGAGTCGTGAAACTCAACAAGTGCCCAAAAACCAGAACTGCAAGCGAGAGAGGGAATAGTTACTACCCGATGCTCATAAGGCAAAGTCTAGATAGGTTGCTCCCTGAAGATGGAGGTGACAATCAGGATATCACCATTAGACATTTGGAAACTCAATTGGCCAAGCTAAAACAAATCATGGTGGCCAACAAACTTATGAAGTCAGCTCCAGAGGCTAAAGAAGACGTCTGAGGTGAGGTCCAAAAGACAAAAGGACATCGAGGCGACATGAAGCAAAAGCAAGTAGAATTCAACACTAAGGCTGAAAGCCAAAGTAATAGCAAATCTGTGGCGTTGGGTAAATGCAGGGTATCACCGAGCCAAGCCCATTCCAGCGTGGACCTGCTCAAAGCCATCAACACAAAAAGAAGTTGGGACGGGGCCAACATCAGCAGACCGGACAGTCAGGTCCGTACCCAAGGAGCAAACCCAGAGGTACCAGACCCCATTCTCGCCAGAGTGAGGAAATAGATCCTTCAAAAAAATTCACTCCTTCAAAGTTCACACTTTACGATGAGAAGTCCGACTTGAGGTCCCATGTTAGTCACATCAGGCAGATGATGGCACTCTAGAACCACCTTGATGCACTTATGTGTAGGGTGTTTCCATTAAACAGGGGAATCTCGGGCTAAAGTGATTTGACAAGCTCTCTATAGGATCCATCGGGAACTTCCATCAACTTACCGAGTCATTCGTGGCTCAGTAAATCAATACAAAGGCACCAAAGGGTGTCAACTCTTTTCTGAAGGTCTGAAAAGGAAGGAGATAATCACTCCGCAATTACAGCAAGAGCTATTGGGGGATGTACAACAAAATAGAGGAATGCTCAGAGGAGTTGGTCGTGGTCATCTATAAGCTCCCTAGGAGAGAAGCTTTGGGAGGACCTGACGCTCAACCATCCAACTGATCTCCGAGATCTCATGAGCCGGGTCGAAATGTTCGTTTAGTTGAAGGATAACGTCCGGCAAGCAAAATAAACTACGGGGACTTCACAGTGTTATTAAAAGCTCTCGCGCATCGAGGTGCAAAAGACTACGGAGCCTCAGGCGCGAGGCGAGGCCTACGTCTTATCGAAGTGAGGCACACGTTATCAACATAAAAAAGAAAATATAATATACGTTTGATAGATGAGATAAGACACAATTCATTAAAGTAGCAAATCACAAATGTCTTACAAAATATATAAAAAAAATTAAAGTAGTAAATCATCCAAACATCATACAAATAATAACAGAAAAAAATAAAAACAAGAAAAAGTAGATAAAACAAAAAAATAATAATAATAACAGACAAAAAGAAAAAAAAAGGTAAAAAAATAAAAAATAAAAAAGTAGAGAATAAAAAGAAAGAGAGAAGGAAAGACAAGAAAGAGAAAAAGGAGCGGCGCTTACCTTCCTGTGACGGCGACAATCAGATCCGTGACGACGATCAAATCTGAGTGTTGCGACGAGCATATCTGAATTTTGACAACGAGCAAATCTAAGAATCGAGTGAAGTGCTCGAGGCACACAAGGTATGCACCTCATCAAAGTGGTTACGCCTCACCCACGTCGAGGGGTTGTGTGCGCCTCTCAATATGACTCACGCCTCAAGGCACTGAGGTTCTGGATTAGCTTGTTCAGAAATTGTTCAGAATGGACACCTGAAAAAGTATGTTGATCATGAAAAGACTCAAACAGAGGAAGACCAAGTCAGGCCTAACCTAGGTTTGACCGAAGCGACAATGAAACTAACGACGACTTGGAGGAAGACCTGCCTCTGGTGAGTATTCACTAGCAATTGAGTTCAGTTCAACTTCATGTTATGAAAACAGAAGTAGAAAAGTAAAAGTTGGCTCAACTAGGCAATCATGACGAGCATTTGGGTGCAAAGTTAGCTGAGTTCACCACGAACTCCAAACTCTGTCCTACGAGGCAACCATAAAGAATGAATCACCTCAAATCGATCCTAGGCTAGGTGACCTATTTGAAGCTATTGGAAACACCAAGGACCCAATTAGGAAGGTCTATACAAGATAAACTAAGCACACCGGAAGGGGAACTTATCATCTTGAGGACCCCAAGGGCAAGTAAGTCCCTAGACCTTGGAACTCTAACAGCTTGAGAAAATACTACCAACAAAATGTAACTTCTTTGTACCAAGCTTGTATTTATAAAAGTTGTGTATTAGGTTTCATGATATTATCAAAACTCTCTGTTTGCCATGACTAAACAAATATAAGCATTTTTTTTGGCTACACAAGCAGTCTGATCATTTAATGAGTTTTTTGACTTATAGTTTCCCTTACACTTTGAAAATATACATATAGCTCGGCTGAAAGATCATTTCAAAACACCATGAGTTTACAAAAAAATTCTAAAACAAAATTTTCCGAAATAACCAAGATGCATTCCTCTTTTGTCTAAGCACGAGCTAAGGTGGTCTTAACGAAAAGCGTGAGACTAATCACCGAGCTACTCAAGCATGAGCTTGAAATCTTGAAGCAATGTGATTAATCGCCGACCTGCTCAAGCATGAGCTTGAGATTCTTAAAACAACACGAGACTAGTCGTCTGAGCTGTTCGAGCACGAGCTTGAAACTACCTGTGGCACGACTAATCGCCGACCTACTCAATGCATGAGCTTGAGGTATCTTAAAACGAAGCGCAAGGCTATTCCACTGAACTTGCTCAAGCACGAGTTTGAGATGTCTTAAAATGCACAGTTCTGGAGAAAAGCATTACCTACGCTACATGCATAAACAGCAAAATTTTGCTAAGGCATGCATAGCTGATTGAGTACTGAGCTCAGGAGCATTTAGAACAACACATGCAAAACAGTAGATTTTCGCTAAGGCATATGTTTGTTCAACCGAGCTAAGACAAGTCAACAGAACAGCTACATCAACGCTATGAGCATGCAAATAGTTAAAATTCGCTAAGGCATGACATGACTTGATCTCCAAGACGCTGATCACCGAGCTTAGAACCTCTACAGGTACATGGCAATGCAAAAAGTAGATTAAAACTCATAGTTGATGTTGAGTATGTATTCTTGAGATATTGTGATTATACTAAACATTTCATGGGCCTTCGTGGCGATACATTTGCATTTTAGGGGCCTTTGTGTATCAGCAAGGGCCTTCATAGCGATACATTTACGTTTCATGGGCCTTAGTGGCAATACATTTACATTTCATAGGCCTTCGTGGCGATACATTTCATGGGCAAATTGTGAATTGTGGGGATAAATTTCTATTGATATGATGTGACATATTATGAATTATGAGTTGTACATTCACTTAGCACGTGGTTAGCTAACACCCTCACGTGGTTAGCTAACACACACACACAGTGTTTCTTTTCAGGTGCATTCTAACGAGAGGGCCACTACAGAGTTTTGTACTTTTGGTGAGTTAGGTCGAACCTGTATTGGGTTTATGACGCCTTGCCTCAAGGCCAAGCAGGTGTCGTGGTCCTTTGACATATCAATCATGGTGACCTACCTCATGAGCTTGGCAACAGAAAATTTAGGGTTCCAGAGGTTGGGGTGCCAGCCAAGCTCCCTGCCTCCCCCCCCCCCCCTTCCCCTTTTTTTGTTTTTGAAGGGCCCTCCGCGGGTTGTTCCCCTTTCGTTTTCTAAGGAGCGGGGAAGATGGGAAGCTCGATTGATCCTCGGTGGGATCGGGAAGAACGAGGATTGGATCTTGAACTGGAAGAACTTGGACTTCAATAGAAGGATATGCGGCTGGAGTCTTCTTCTGGCCAAGGGCCTTGGGCTTCGAAGGAAGACCCATTCCTACTTCTTCGGAGCTCGACTAGGCACCTCTACCACCTTCAATAAAGGAATGTTCGATTTTGTACCCAACTGCAACTTGAACAGAAAGAAAACCGAGGTCGTCTGCAACTTCAAAATCCGAGCTCTTTATCAGTGCAGGGGCTACTATAGCTGTAGCGAAGGCAACTACCTTGGTAGGAGCTAGATCTTCACCTTGATTTACCTCCTCTCCCTCTTCAACCTCCTCCAAGTTGCTTGAGAGGCCAAGCGAACTCAAAGAATTAGGACCGCTGGAACCTGTGATTTCGCCCTCAACTTCTTTCCCTAAGTCGCCGGAGTGACGCAACAGTTCGGTCAACTATATTGCAAACCTCAATCGAGATCAACTGTCTGCGTCGCAGAGCTCGTTCCCAGATGCATAGGGTAGGAAGTCTCATGTGCCTGAGTCTCTCAGCTCAGTAGGGAATAACATGGCGGTAAACAAGGACATAATGAAGGAGAATTGGCACGTCCTAGGGTCTGCCGCAGTTGTTGACTATCTCGCTAGCTTCTTTACACTGATCAGTCTGCTTCCAAAACTAGCCGTTGAATCCTAAAGTTAGTCAACCGAGATGCAAAGTGTCAAATCAACCGTGAAAATTTATACAAGTACCAAAACTAAATCAAGACAACCGACGTATGAAAATTAACAACATATATAAAACAAACTCTTACTATTTGGAATATACCCAATAAACCTAGGGAAGGCCCAACAATCATCATCTCTAGCTCGGAACTCCCCGTTCCCCGAGACCCAAACAAATTCATTCAAGTACATATCTTTGTCTGGTATATCAATACCAACCTCGTGTTGGGCTGCTGGGGTTTCTAGAGTCGGAGATAATGGTTGCCCGAATACATGTGGGTATGGGGATCTCTTTTTAGGCGCACCACAGTATACGGGGGCAGATCGGAGGCGCTGAAAGCAAGCCCCTCCCTTTGCATCAACACATCCACCGCAAGCACAGTCCGGACGAAGTTGACGGACACCTACCTGAAGGGTAAGCCAGCATCGAGCCTTGACCTCCTTTAACAGTGGACTAATGGGAAACCTAAGACCCGCCTGGTAAATCAGCCAAATGCGGACCGAATGCGATTCCCGTTCCCTTATACTGTATTGGCTTCCTCATTGGCTCTTGGCCTCTATCAGAATGTTTGTTGAGATGTTGGGATCTCTCTTAAACTTTTCTATTGTGGTGTCATCATGCATTAGCAGTTGAGCTCGGTTCAACTCCATGTTCCGAAAACTTAAGCAAACGGTGAGAACAAGTCAGGGGCAACCCGAATTACAGAAAATCAAGAAGCCACCCATCAATGATAGATGGATGACCACAAACAACCAACATATAAAACCACAAAAACAACACGGGAGATTCGAAACTACTACAGAAATCCAAATGGGTTGAACAGAAATGGAAGAATGCAACAATGACAAAAATTTAGCAAAAAAGACAAATCAAAAGAACTTACAAAGATGATCAGAAGAACGGTGACAACCGTCAAATAATGAGAACAGGGTCAAAATTGGTGTCGAAACGAGGATTGACATCGGGTGCAGCAAACGGACAACAACGCATATCAGGCAATCTCAATGTCTCTGTCTAGAAAACTCTCATAACATTGGATGAACAATGCTCATGAAGAAGATGGGCTATTTATAAGAAATCCAAGAGGGAAATCCCGCCAATCACGTCCTTTAAGGCGCGTCGTTCAGCAGGCCAAATTTTTGTTATAGACCAATCAAGAGCGAACATATGGCAATCCGCTCACTGTGCGGTCAAGCCAAACAAACCTTAAGGGTAGGTGGGCGCTCAGAAATCCGTGCCTGACCGAGCTTGGAGTAAATCGGACCTTGACGCGTGACACCACAGCACAGTTAAGTGACAAATCCATACAGAGAAGGGACAGCTTACAGGCGCTTGCACACCTACCCTATCGAGCTTCAACTTCAAATTCCCAAACATCCAACTCACAAGACCTCGACTAGCATTGATCCAGCTCATACAAACTAAGGGCAATTGTAAGAGGATAAAATATCAAATATCATCCTTGGCTGAGGTAGGGCAGGCACCGCTGCCCAACTATCGCCATACAATAAGATCGGTGGGATCTCTGCGCCGAA
>BRYE01000005.1:19092811-19100311 GCA_030159115.1 Actinidia arguta var. hypoleuca | reverse complement strand
AATTCAAGATTTATTAATTCAATTTAAGATTTCATTCGTATTCATAGTTTTCTGCATTTTTTCTACAATTAATTTAAGAACTTGAGTTTTATTTTTTTTCGTACCTAGATTTTATTTCCATAAAGTTTTCAGTACATAGTTATTTGTTTTCCGTGGCCATGAGCAACTAAATTTCTCAACTCAGGATCAACTGTGAAGATCGATTGGGGATCGAGGATGAACAATGGAGGTAACTTTGATTTCACTGTCATATCTTCTTCTTCTTCTTCTTCTTTCTATATACTTTCGAAAACTTGGACATCCTATTATGTTTGGTAACGCTTATGCATGAATACCACCTCAGTATATCCGTTGCTTTGTAACTTTTATGCATGAGTTGGGTTCAGAATATGCGCTGCGCGAATCAATGATGCACATCCTTGATTATAACAATTTGGTTTAATCTAGAAGTTGAAGATTGAAAGAACCATTGGTTTTAAATCTAAATTTTACTAATCTGAGACTCACAACGTAGTCGAAGGATATGAGTTATATGAAGCCTCCATTAGAGTTCTGAAAAACCCGATTGATTGGATCAATTGGTTCTGAGTCATTTTTCTTATAAAGTTTAAATTAGTTTTAATTGCTTTCATAGTTTACACTTGGTTTAAATCTATCAAAACCAAATACAAGATTTTTATTTTCTCTTTTTAGGCGTATAAGTTAGGATTAAGTTAGGCTTGAGTCGAAGTATTTAAGTTTTATTGTGTTCATCTTGGCACTGCTCTTCGTGGGACGATACTCGAACTTCGAGATTTTATATTGATTTGCGATTTGTATACTTGCAAAAAGAAATTCACTTCTGGAAGCGAATCAAGGCCTATGAGATAGAAATAGTGAGAAAAACCGCTCTTTAATGGTCAAGTAAGTGACCAAAAAAAGAGAGAGGGAAAGAGAGGAGTTCTTGGCTCTAGTTTTAGAAAGATGAGGTGAGTAGAGAGAAATTGTGTACCCATGAGAGAGAGGGTCTGCCCCCTTTTATAATGCAGCTCAGAGCATGTGAAGATGCGTTGAATACCGTGTCAACGAGTAAGCGGCTGACCTAATTATTCTCCTATGGCGTGGCTAGTAGCTAGCCCATTAAATCATCAAAGTTTGGACCCAAGCGTGCTGGTGGCCGAGGAACCTTGTTATGTATGTTACCTTCTTACCCTGATGTGCCTTAGGAATCTCTGCCTGATGAAGTACATCGACCGATATCTCTCATGGAGATGCCAACTTAACTTGCTATAGAGCAACAGTCCAGTGGCGGCAATTGCCCAAGCTTAGTTGGAAAGTGAAATAGGATATTTTATTCACCCACAATTGCCCATCAACTCGCATGATCTTGGTCATAAAATATAGAGGTTATAGGAGCTGGTTGCTAATGTTCCTTAGTATGGGGAAACTTAGACGCATGAGCTCATCATTGCCTGCAAATTATCCTATCAATGTCCTTGAGTTTTCCTTTCACTTTCCTTATGTGCTGCGTGTCGAGTTCGGTTTGCCTTAGAACTCAATTAGGGCACGATCATCAAAGGGGCATGCCAATCCTAAGGGGTTATTTGGGCGGGAACTATAGGGATGCTTGCTCCACATGTCAACACGAGGTCGCTTTAAGATAAAAACTTGGCCAATTTGAGTTCGCCTATAAAAAGGGAGCCCTTGCCAGCCCATTATTCACCTTTCAACCAAAGTATTCTAAAGAGAGAAAATGTGAGTGCTTTTGAGCATCTGTGCACTGATGTCATCGCATTGTCACCTCTTTACCATCTCAAATTGAACCTTCGTCTTTGACAATTTTGTTCCGCTCTTGATCGCCTCTAAACCAACACTATCAGTCTTTTTTTGAATTTTTTTGAAACATCTACATTTTTGGTACATTTGCCTTTAGATTTGGTACATTTGCCTTTAGATTCTATTCGAGTCCATTTAGATCTGTTTTTAGTATCTTAGATCTTGATTCTTAAATTTGTATGTTTGAATCCATCATGGTTGTTCCGTCCTCCATTAACGGGCGATCATTAAGCCTTTTCAGATATCAGAGGCTTAGTGTTGCCCTTAGATTCAGTTCCGCTATCAAAATAGGTTTGACCTTTGCTAGTCTTGAATCTAGAGTTTTAGCGACTTGGTAGTGCGTTAGGGTTAGGGCTTTGTTTTTTAGGGTTATGATTTTGCCCCCAAGCCATGCTTTTGCCAAGAGAGCTTTAAGGCAGAAGAACAACTTGAGTCAAATACTAGATGCGAATTGAACCTTGGGATAATGTAGATAGGACATATAGGGTAAAGCTCAGAACATTCTTAGAGTTCGGCTAGCTCTATTTCCGAACATGAAGCTTAATGAGCCTAGTTTTTAGTGCACAATGACGTTGCACCTGCACAATTTAGGAGGGATCATAAGTTCCCGAAAGACGTTTTGATAGAGAGGCTCAGCTCGAACGTCTCACCTTCATGCAAGCGTCAATAAACTTAGTTAGGATTGTTCTTGTAGTTGACCCCCTAATGCGAAGGGAGGGGTTGCCTTTTTCGCGCCTAAACTGCTACACGTTATATCGGGGTGCAGCCAAAATAGAAGCCCAGTATGAATCTATCCACGGGTAATCATTATCTCAAACTCTGTAATAACCAACAATCGTGGACCAGACTTTTAACTGAGAACCCAAATAAAGGCTTATATCTAGATGAATTCGTTTGGGTCTCGGGAAACTGAGAATTCTGAGCTGAGGATGATGGAATGTGGGCCTTCCCTAAAAATAATGGTAGGATAGATGACGGTAAGTCCTTTGCATCTTGGGTGTGCATACATCATTTTACCGAACTTGTATTTTTTTTGAATATGTTCTCCTAGTTTAACTGTTGGATCTCGGTTGATCTATTTTGTAGACTTTAACAACAAGTATAAGGCTCGATTTGAAGAATGCAAGGTCGCGATCTGTCACGTTAATAATAGTCGTGAGCCCTATGATGATGAACCTTGCAACAATATGAGCCTAGTGAGAACCAGTTGAACGGAGGGCTTAACCTTCGAGCTCCGGTGACCAAACTCTCAGTGATTATATCAATGTCGGAGCTACGAACTTTGCTAGGGATCTAGAGGAGGAAGAAGTAGGATCAAGCAGTTCAAGTTGGTCTGCTTGTCTAGAAGTGAACTTTTTGTCACTCTTGTTGAATGGGAAGGAGAAGAGGAAAAGTCGAAGGAGGAGGAAAAGGGAGGTGAAGAATAAGTACTTATAGGAGGTAACTTGGCTAAAGTCGAGCCCGTTCTAGTCTTAAGCTCGGACAACGAGGCCCTCGAGGTGCTTATAGTCCCTCAGATCTTGGAAGTTATAGGGTGAAGTAGTGGAGAATTCCTTCATTGGAGAAGGAGAGGAGGTGGATTTCAACTCCGAAGTTGAATTACCTCCAAAGTTGTTGAAGGTCCAGGAAAAGCCCTATCAAGAGAAGTAATGTGCCATCTTTCTTACTATCGAGGTGGAGAGCTCACTGCTAACCTCCCTACTACAAAAAGAAATAGGCAAAGGGAAGGGCGTTGATGTGGGCCCTTCTTAAAAGAGGCACCGCTAGGCTGGCGTGAGTTCGACCGCTAACTCCCCCCATACCTGCTACTCCCTAGCTCTAAAACCCTAAGCTCTTTATCAGGGAGCTAGGATGTTATTTCACCCAAGATGACATGGCTCGAGACTTTAAGACTTGCCTTCCCATTGTGTAGGATGCATTGTTGCCTCGTGACAAGGCAGATTTGCAAAAAGAGGATGGGATGATGGCATGTAGCTTGACGGTAATGTAGAATATCCAAGTAAATGCTCTAGCTCGATAACTTTGTTGCCTTCATACTTTGAACACTTAGAAATTTTTTGGGCTAGATAATTTAATTTTACAAGCCCTCTAGAGGTTGGTGGTGAACTTCCATCACGAGAAGAATCGCTCGAACAAATTGAAGAAAGCTAAGAAGTGAGCCGCCACTCTGGAGGGGGAGGTGAAAAAAAAGGGGGATGAGCTCGTTGCCTCTAACAAAGAGATGTCCAAGAAATAGGGGGAGGTCATCGAGCTCCAATAGGTTGCCTAAGGCCCTATCTACTAGTGGATTTATGACCGCGACTAGATTAGGGTCAAGGACTTCTACGTTCGAGATACGACCAAAGACCCTGCCAAAGCCTTCCATGAGGGTTGGCTAGCTTGTCTCAAGGAGCTTGGCACTCTATTTGATCATCTTGCATGGGTAGTAGCGAAGCCACTAGTTGCGTAATCATACCACACTTCGCGCCCTACTCATCGATCCTCCTCCCAGTCTTTGATGAGGAGGAATATATCAGCTGATATATGAAGGGAGAGGAAGTCATTCCTGAGGGCACGACCTAGGCGGCTAAAGTTGAGGCAAAGAAAGAGCTAGTTGAAAAAGAAGAAGCCATCTGAGCTGAGGGTGGCTTGCAGGACAAACCACTCTATTTGTGAAGTTTTTTGCATCTCTATAAGGGGGTTGTCCTTTTTTTGTGGCCTGTAAATATGTCCCTGAACAAGTTGTGGTCAAAATTATATATATTTATCTTTCTTTTCTAGCCGGTTCCATTCCTTACCTGCCTTAGTATATTTATGCTTTCAATTTTCCAATTGTCTTTGAATGCTGAGGACGTCCTGAGCTCAGTGCTTAGGTAGCTTGGGCATGCCTTAGCATAAATTTGCTATATTTCTAAATTGCTTGTGGATGTTTAGGACACCCTGAGCTCAGTGCTTAGGTAGCTTAGCGAACATGTATTGCACATGCCTTGGCGTAAATTTGCCTTATGCATGCCTTAGTGTATCATTTGCTTTATTTCATACCTGCCTATGAATGTTTAGGACACCCTGAGCTCGGTACTCAAGTAGCTTGGCAAACAAGTCTTGCACATGCCTTAGTATGAATTTACCTTTCGCATGCCTTAGCTATCATTTGCTTTACTTTAGACTTGCTTGTGAATGTTTAGGATGCCTTGAGCTCGGTACTCAGGTAGTTTGGCGAATAGTCTTGCGCATGGATTAGGACATCTCAAGCTCATGCTTGAACAATTTGGAGAATCGCCTTGCCCTTGGTTTAAGACATCCTGAGCTCGGTGCTCAAGTAAATGAGGATCACATCTCGGTTAAATTTCAAACTTAGGAAAAATTTACACTTAGAAAAAAATTCAAAAGTAAAGTTTGGTATGAAAACCCTCGAAACCAAAGTAAAAGCATTTTCCAAACTTAAAAAAGTGACAAACAACTTTTGAAATGATTAAACTTTGTATGCATAATCCAAAATAAGCTTAGAATATAGAGAAGTTTGATATAAAATAATTACAATCTTTCTATAAATAAGCTCAGTAAAAATAGAAAAGTTACATGTTTTAATGATAAAACATTAAAACAATTGCTATCGAGCTTAGTTATTTGTATGGATCTTCCCAATTGGGGCCGAGCTTTCCGTCCGTCGGGTCCTTTGTATGTCCAACAACTTTCTTCAAAATAAGGTCACCAATTGAAAATCCTATACGTTGGACCTTCTGATAGCTAGTTATAAATATAAGTACATTTTCTCTTTTTACTTTGGCGAGGTCGAGGTCACGAGCTAGCACCTATGCATTGTGATCATCACTAAAAGGTTTGGTTTGGATTGTGGGAAATTGACCTCCAACATGATTACAACTTTGAAATCGAAAGCTGAATAGTAAGACGTTTCGTTTGTTGCCTTCCGCGATTGGCCCATAATATGCTCAAGAGCTTCTTGACCTATTTTGCCTTTGTCTTTTTTAAGCCTCTTTTTGATCTCGTTCATGATTGTCTTATTGGTTGCCTCAGCCTACACGTTGCACTACGGGGAGCTCAGCGTTAAATTATAAAATTCAACTTTCAGCTCATCCAATATTTTCTTGATTTTATGACCCAGGAACTGAGTTCCGTTATCTAACACGAAAGCCCTAGGGATGTTGAACTAAGACAAAATGTTTTTGTGAATAAATCTATCACATCAACGACCTTTATTTGGGCCAATGGTTCAGCTTCGAACCATTTTGTAAAGTAGTCAGTCACTACCAATAATAAGTTCTTATTTCATGGGGCTCGGGGAAGTACCCCCACGATGTCCATTCCCCACTAAGCGAAGGGTCATGGACTGGTGAGTGTGGTCAAATCCCTATATAGCTAGTGAGTGGGGGAGAAACGAGTTGACACTTTGCGCATTTGCAAATGTACTCTTTGGTATTTTTCTACATGTAGGGCCATGAATACCCTTGAGTTAGAGCTCGATTGTCCAGCGATCTTCCCCCATGGTTTTCAAACATCACATCTTCTACCAAGCTCCGGTGAATGCATAATAGATAGGGCCCTAAGTAATATTTCTTGTAAAAGTGCCCCGTGGGAAATCCAAAATTGTGTTGCCTTTACTTGGAGCTTGTATTTTTTTCTTTTATTTTCTGATAGTTTATCACGGCGTACAAATTCTAAAATTGGATCCATTCACCTCGGTGTTGGTCAATATGTTTTCTTGGTGAATTTTGTGATTGGAAACTGAGATCAAATCGACTATGATGGTCCATCCATTTTATCTTTCGAATATTTGTGTGAGAATTTAGATCCCTCCCTACTTGCTCAATTTTTACCACTCAGAACTATGCAAGGAGAGTCTTTACTATCGCCATGTACTTGGCCCTTTTGGGTCCGCATACTTCAAATTTACCGGTGACCTGGTTCACCACTAGCTTTGAATCACTGAAGATGTAGAGCTCGAGAACCAACAACTTACTAGCCAAGACCTGGCCCTTGATTACTGCTCTGGGGAGGAATTTGATGTCAAACTATTTGAGCTCGACAATCTATTTGGATAGTCTCCCAAAAAAGTTTACTTTCATTAGAATGTTCTTTTAGCAAAATTTATGTGTACACTGCAATTGGTGTGATTCAAACTAGTGGATGAGCTTTGGGTGATATCACTAATTTCTCCAGTGGAAGGTACCTTATTTGATAATCTGTAAATATTTTGATAACAAAGTAGATCGGGTGTTGCTCTCCATTAACAATACATAGCTAACAACGTGTTCAGAGACAACGAGGTAGACATAAAACAACTATTTCTCATCTGGGTGGAGAAAAGTGGTAGTCTAGTCAAGTATCCCTTAAATTGTTAAAGCACGAGCTCGTACTCCTCGTTCCATAAAAAAATGTATTTTTGCGAAAGAGTTGAAAAAATGGATTGCATTTATTAGAAGGCTAACTGATGAATCGATTGAATGCTTTCGTGCTTGACTGCTGATCTAATATTGTATTATCTATTTTTTGAAGCTCCCAAGCGCAGGAACCTATCGATGTAGCACAATACTCAAAAGTATCGAGGTCTTCTTCATAAGGAACTTAAAATCGAAAGATTAAGTATTTCAAGTGTAAAAATTATAAAAAAAAATGTTTGGAGAGATTTTTTGGGTAATTGTTTGATGTAAAACTTGAGTAAACGATATATGATAAATGGCATGGTCC
>BRYE01000005.1:19080311-19082811 GCA_030159115.1 Actinidia arguta var. hypoleuca | reverse complement strand
TTCCTCTCTTTATGAGTCCAGTTACTTGAGACTTGACCCATGGCAAGATAATTTGCTATGTCAATGTACCATGGGCATGTGGTTAGAGCAAGAAGTTGCTCATCTAAGCATGTATATGAGATTCGAGCATGGTTAAACCGATCATTCACCATAAGGCAAGACTAGTGGTTTGCCATTACATTTTTTACTCCCTTTTTAACCTTGATGGTCAGGTCAAATTACTAGAGTAGGGGGATCCACCTAATCAGGCGTGGCTTGGCATCTTGCTTTGCCATCAGATACTTTAATTCAGAGTGGTCGATGAAAACCACTATGGGTGACCCTATCAGATAAGACCAATTTTTTTCTAAGAAGGCAAATACAACAGCCAATAACTGTTTTTTAGTAATTGTGTAATTCATTTGTGCGTCATTAAGAGTCGGACTTGCGTAGTAAATTACACAGGGCTTTTTATTCCTGTACTGCCTTAAAATTGTCCTAATGGCATAGTTGTTGGCATCGCACATGAGTTCAAATGGAAGACTCTATTCTGGGGATTGCATGATCAGAGGTGAAGTTAATTCAGACTTTGATCTATTGAAGGCTTTCTCACACCCCTCAAACCAAATAAAAAGAGCATCCTTGGTGAGCAGGGCACATAACGGCTGAGAGATTAGACTAAAATCCTTAATGACCCTTTTGTAGAATCTAGCATGCCCCAAGAATGATCTGATATCTTTAATACAGTTGGGAGTTAGTAAATTTATAATTAATTCTATTTTCAATTTGTATACCTCAATCCCCTTGGATGACACTATATTCCCAGAACCATGCCGTGGGAAATTATGAAATGGCATTTTTCCCAATTTAACACCAATCCCTTGTCCTCACATCTTTCCAAAACTAGTTCCAAATTATAGAGACATGACTCAAATGAGTCTCCAAACATTGAAAAATCATCCATGAACACCTCCACCACCTTTTCTACTTGGTCACTAAAAATTCCTATCATACATCTTTGGAAAGTACCAGGAGCATTATATAGTCCAAATGGCATTTGCCGATAAGCAAAAGTGCTAAAGGGATAGGTGAAAATAGTTTTCTCCTAATCTTTCAAAGCAATCTCTATTTGATTATACCCTGAATAACCATCAAGGAAGCAATAGAACGCGTGATGCACCACTCTTTTTAGGATTTGATCAATAAATGGGAATAGGAAGTGGTCTTTTCATGTGCATGAGCTGAGCTTTCTGTAATTGATGCACAGTCTCCAACCTGTGGTTACACGAGTTGGTATCAACTCATCATTATCATTCTTAATTACCGTTACATCAGATTTCTTTGGTATTACTTGAGTTGGACTAACCCATTTGTTGTCTGCAATGGGGTAAATAATCTTAACATCTAAAAGTTTCAACACTTCATTCTGGACCACATCCTTCATATGTGGATTCAGTCTCTGTTGTGGTTGTTGAGATGGCTTGACATCGTCCTCTAAGTAAATATGGTGTGTACATATTAAGGGACTAATACCCTTTATATCCACTATAGTCCATCCAATGGAATCCCTTTGGGTTTTCAAAATGGCCAAGAGTTCGGCCTCCTAATTTTTATCGAGACTAAATAAAATAACCACCGAAAAGGCTTCTTTTTCTCCTACAAAAATGTATTTCAGGGTTAGTGGGAGGGGCTTTAACTACAATATGGGAGGATGGACAATTGAAGGCCAAATTTTATTCTCATTAGGGGCAATTCTTCAAACTTTGGTGCCCATTTGTTTTGTTCACATACCGTACTCAATTCTAACAAGGAATACAAGGACTGAATCTCCTCATTCAAACTGTACTCTAAAGCTATTAGAGATTTTAGACATGACTCTAATGGGTCAGTTTGAAGTGAGGCTTGTATACAGTCTTGCACCAAACTATCAATGCAACTGACCTCATGGATTTCATCTTCATATCTCACTTGCTTAGCTACATTGAAAATATTAAGCTCATAAGTCATGTTATCGAAAGCTAATATCATCATCCCATTCCTACATTGAATAAAGCATTAGATGTTGCAAGGAATGGGCGACCAAGAATTACTGGGAATTGGGTACTTAGATTTGCTATAGAGTGAGTCTCTAAAATAATAAATTCTACTATGAAATAGAACTTATCAACCTGCACCAAGACATCCTCTACCATACCCCTTAGTACTATGGTACTTTTATTTACTAGTTGGAGAGTTACATTTGTTGTTTTAACTCCCTCAACCCTAGTTGGTAGTATACAGAGTATGGCAATAGATTGACACTCGCACCTAAATCTAGCAAAGCATGTTCAATGTGAGTGGCCCCTATGGCAATGGCAATGGCAATGGCAATGGCAATGGCAATTGTCGGACATCTTGGGTCCTTATATTTGAGGGTTGTCTTGGTTTGAATTATGGAGCTTGCTTGCTCCATAAAAATGCTTTCTTTTGTGCTTGTATTGTGTGCTTTATTGTGCATAAATCTTTCAAGAATTTGGCATAT
>BRYE01000005.1:19042811-19055311 GCA_030159115.1 Actinidia arguta var. hypoleuca | reverse complement strand
AGCTCCTACCTGATGAAGTCAAGATCAATTCCCAGTATTTTATATGGTGTCCACACGAAGACCTTGATGTTAGCTTTTAGCAACTCGATAAGCTCGGTTCTCTTGCCCTTTCATGTTCAAGCCAACAAGAAACTAACGGTTTAAGCTTGTCTCATCAAGTTCATAGTGAATCAAGTTTTCCATGACTTTGGCCTCCAAGGTCCTACCAACATCTTCTAGGACTTCCCTATCCTCTTCCACAAGTTGCATCAATTTCATGGTTGCTTTTGTGTTCGCGGTGGCGAGGTAGCACTATTTGGTCGCCACTTGGTCTCCATAAAGTATTTTCTCACCCCTTAGGGAGGTGAATTTAATGACCTGGTATAGTGTGGAGGTGACTCCCTTCATCTTGTGTAGTTAATCTTGACCAACGATTTCATTATAAGGAGAGGGAATATCAAATACTACAAACTCGACCTCTAGCTCTTGAGAACTAGCGTGGATTTTGAGAGTTACGATTCCAAATTGCAGTGAGCCTGAGCATTGAACTTGACAAACGGAGCTCAGGCTAGCTTTAGATCAACCTCAGTCAGTTTTAATTATTTGAATAAATCATAATACATCACCTTAACTGAGTTGTTGGAATCCACTAGGATTTGTTTGACGTCATAACCATATACCCGTAGCTAGATGACTAAGGGATCGTTGTGGGGGTGCCGGACCCGTGCTAGATCTGCCTTGGTAAAGGTGATGCTTCTCAGCTCAGTCAAGTCTTGTCTTGTCTTCTTTGTCACTGGCTGGACCGAAAGTACCTCATTTATTTGTATGATAATGTAGATCTCCCCTCGGATCATATTCTCAAACTATGAGTTATGTAGGCCCCTAATCATGTGAATAGTTCTAATGGTAAGGTCTTATTCCAAGACATTGTCAGCTTTGTCCCTATGTCGATCAAACCTCGGGTTAGGTTTGACCTTGGCTTGAAGGTGGTCGAATCCCGTGAACAAAAGTATGATTTTTAAAAAAATTCTTTTTCAAATCTTAAGCCATGTAAATCAAACAATGTTGATCAAGAAAGGGTTCGGAATACCTTGAATATGATGCGCCATAAAGCTTCTTTGATTTTTGTGCCAACTTGCTTCTTGTAACCGAGCTTGCTGCCACCCATTGCAGCCACTATAGCTGCCTTATCGCGCTTGCGGGTTCCTCCATCCGCTAGGCTACTTTTTCAATAAACCCTAGTCCTAATCCCTTTAAGACTTTGTTTTTCTAGTCTTCTAAACCTTTTGATTTTCTCTCATTTTTTTTCTCAACCCTTACCAATCCTACTAGAGTGTTGGCTCTCAAATTTTCACTTAAATTTCTGTATAGAGTTATATCTTACGTATGGCAGCCCCATATATGTAATACCTCGAACCCATTAATTTTTTTTATTTATTTAAATTATGACTTGTATGTTAGTTTATGTGGGTTATTAATTTAGGGATCAAAGTGATCAATTTAGAGATAGAACGTTGTCAAAACCTTAGACTTAAGTTTTTGACCAAAAATCCTTCTTGGCGTTCGAACGCTCAAGCCTGTGACACTTTTTAACTTTACAATGTGTTTGAACGCCAGGCAAAAGAAATAAAATATTTTCTTCTTAGCGTTCGAACGGCTAAATGGAGCATTTGAATGGTCACTGTTAAAAAAAAGGAATCAACAATAGAGGAGGCCACATGGGATTATTTCCCATGTGTATCTCAGTTTATACACGTACACACTTGGAGAGGGAGAGAGAGAGACAGAGAGGTAGAACAAGAGGAGAGAGAGAGAAAGCTTGGAGAGCTCAACGTAAGCTAAGGGAAACCATTGTGGAAGCTTGAGGAAGCTTGGGAAAGAGGTGAAAACTTTAAACCCTTGTATGTTTAGGTATGTATATGTGTATACAATGGTGTTAGAGACCCTTTCGAGTCCCAATGGGTGGATTTGAGAGCTTGTAAGGTCATATAGATAGATTTGAGTGTGGGGTTTGAAACCCCCCAATTTATCACACGTTAGGGTTTTAAATTTCAATTTAATATTCCTTTTGTTTTAATGGTTCTTTCTTTTTCATTTTGAGTTATTGTCAGCCTAGCGGGTCAATTTTTAGACCCTTTGAAGAGTGGGAAGGTTTGGTTGTGTTTGGAGAAGTTTTTGGTGAGTTTTAGTGCCCATTTCTGCTACTCGTACGCTTAGCGTTCGAACAACCGATTTGGCGTTTGAATAGTCATGGCCTAGTGTTCGAACGCCATATTCCAGTGTTCGAACACCATCCCAATTTTTAGACTATTTTTTTTTCTTTAGGACATTTTATTTATGTCTGAAGTATGTTTAACTCCTTGACCTACTTACTTGGAGACTTTAGGTCCATTTTCACGAGGTCTTGACCTAGAGAATTGTCTTATTCTTTCATCATGAGAGTGAGGTGTTTTGATGAATGGTCAACTTGGGACCCTCGAACCTATTCCTAAGGATGTTGACCTAGGGTATAGCTTATCTTAAAGCGAGTGTACCTTGGGTCGAGTCAGGAGTTCCGTATTAGTTTTGATTCTTTTATTCTTGTATTATTTGACCATAGTATTGACATTTCTACGTGTAAGAACACTTTGCTTAACACCTATTCATGGGAATCAAGGTGAGTAACATGATGCTATGAACAAAATCTATATATTTTCAAAATGCTTTCGATACGAACCACTTTACATGCAATATTTTTCATAGGGGATGTGAAATAAACTATCCACAGTGGGAGACGTCCCTGGCCTAAAAAGCCCATGCGTGACTTACATGGTTACTACAGTTGCGTGACCTAAAATGTTACTATGCTTATGTCAAGTGGATGCACCATTTGAACTTATAGACTTACAGTTCTAAAAGGTTTTTAATTTTAAAAAGGTTATGCTATGTTTACATGATCAATGTCAAGCATTTAACCATTTATATTGTATTACGGTTCAAAGCTAATGATGTTTCAGATGCGATATCTATGCTATGATAATGATTGCACTTATGCTAATACATAGTATTTTCACATTCATACATTATTGTTATTCACTAAGTATATAGCTTAAGTTTTCAAAAAAATAATTTTTTAGGAGGTCCATCCGAGGAGCTCTAAAAGGAAGTGACAGAGTAGACGTTTGTTTTAAAGCCCAAGGGCCTTATGTTATTTTGTATGGGCTAGACCCTATATTTTGTAGGATGTTATGACACCATCATCATAGCTTCAAGTTGGCCATGTTATTTATAAAAGAAAGAAAAACTTAGGCACAACTCTATATGTAATCAACACTTTCTATCTTATAGTTAGTATGACATTCCGCAATTATACATTACTACAAATGATTATGCACAGGTGATCAACCGGTTTAATGAATGTCGGTCTCTGGTAGCTTGGCTACCGGCCGATCATGTACCCTCGATTCACACGAGCCGAATTACAAGGCGCGACAAAGTGGTATCAGAGCAATAGGTTGACACCGTAAGATTGAGTCATGTCTAGATAGAATTCTAAGATTGACTAAAGTATGTGTTATATACTATATGTGATATAACTTGCCAAGGTGTAATGTAGTTATTATTATGATAAATGTTTAAAACATTTGACATGTCTGTAGTGAGCTATGCTACCAAGAAGGGAGGTCGTAGAGGGGCAGTAAAGCCTAAAGGCCGAATTGACCGTATAGAAAGAATCCTAGAAAAACTTGTTCAAGTGGTCCAAGATACTCACAGCAACACAACTAATGCACCAAAACCACCGACAATACTAGTGCAACCAGTAGTGCCAGTGCCAAGAGCAAAAGTAGTGGGTCGTACCACCATTAAATAGTTTCAACAGTTGAAGCCCCTGACTTTTTAGGTAACCCCCGATCCCATGGCCGCGAAATCTTGGCTCTTGAGAATTGAGAGGGTGTTTGAAGTCCTGCCTTAAACCGATGAACAGAAGGTGACCTTTGCTACCTTTACTTTTGAGAGAGCCGCACAAGTTTGGTGGCAGTTGAAAAGCCATTATAAGACTATGGTTGTGGCCTAGATTCCTAGAAGTGTTCAATGAAGAGTATTTTTCCAAGACTATCAGAGACTAGAAAATCATGGAATTTCTTAATTTGCCACAAGAAAATATGACCATAGCAGAGTATAATGAAAAATTCATAGAATTATCTCGTTATGCCCCGCATATTGTATTGTCGGAGTCTCGCAAGGTGAGGAAGTTTAAAGTAGGGCTGCGATGGAATATCCGCAACAAGATAGATATATTGCGATTGGCAACCCATCAATAGATGCTTCAACAAGCGATAATTATCGAGAGAGTATTGAATGAGATGTCCCAATACCAGGAGAACAATAAGAAGAGGTCTGGAGGAAATCTAAGGAGAGGACAAAGTTCAAAGCGGAAGAGTTCCGGATCTTCAAGTGAAAATTCATCGACCCCATGGGGAAACACCGGGCCCCATGGAAGTAGCATGTCCAATGAAGTACCAACTTGTCCAAGTTGTTAGAAGAAGCATTTGGGCATGTGTTACATGGGAAGCAAGGCTTATTACTGGTGTGGCCAAGAGGGGCACCAAGTTAAAGATTGTCCGAAGAAGAATAAAACACAAGGAACTAAAACATCAACATCGGCCTCATGCCATCAAACTCCAATCGAAAGGAAGGATAATCAACCGCGGCAAGGCCAAGCTTTCACATTTGTACCAGGAAACACCCTAGTTACCACTTCAGTAGTGTTAGGTATACTCCATATTTATGGTCAACCTGCACACGTCCTTATTGACTCGGGTTCCACATATTCATTTGTTTCATACCTTTTTGCTCATTATTTGCATACATCCCCAGTACCCCTTGATTATGTTTTAACGGTGTCATTACCCTCTGGGGATTCCATGTTATGCGATAGAGTTTATAATTCTTGCCAATTTTTTGTCCATAATGCTCTATGTTCATGAACCTCATACCCCTAGAAATATACGACTTTGACGTCATCTTAGGAATGGATTGGTTGTCTTTCCACCGTGCTTTCATCGATTGCGAACTTAAACGAATTGTGTTCCACTCTACCGCTCATTCAGGGCTAGTCTTTGAGGGAGTTGGTGTCGTGCCTCCTCCCTATCTCATCTTTTCCATGCAAGCACGCTGTTTAATTAAATAAGGGAATTGTGCATTCTTGTGTAGCATTATTGACACACATATTTTCCCACCATCCTTAGAAGATATTCATGTTGTCCGAGATTTTCTTGATGTCTTTCTCGATGAGCTACTTGGTTCCTTGGTGGATCGAGAGATTGTGTTTTACATCGATTTACATCCGGGTACTAGACCTATTTCCAAAGTTCCCTATCGTATGTCCCCTTTAGAATTGAAAGAGTTGAAAGTACAACTCCAAGACTTGTTAAAAAAAGGATTCAGTCGTCCTAGTGTTTCACCTTGGGGGGCTCATGTGTTATTTGCACAAAAGAAGGATGGAACTATGAGATTATGTATCTACTATCGGGAATTGAATAAAGTCATTATTAAGAACAAGTATCCATTGCCGAGAGTGGATGATTTGTTTGATTAGCTTCAGGGCGCCCAAGTATTTTCTAAGATCGACTTAAGATCAGGGTATCATCAACTAAAAGTCAAGGCAAGTGATGTAGAGAAAATAACTTTTCAACCAAGATATGGCCATTATGAATTTCTTGTTATGTCGTTCGGAGTTACCAATGCGCCAGCCGCATTCATGGATTTTATGAATCGAATTTTTTCAAACCCTTTGTTGATGAATTTATCATTGTGTTTATTGACGATATTTTGGTGTACTTTAAGAGTATTGCAGAACATGAACAACACTTAAGAATGGTTCTGCAAACACTACGAGATGAGAGACTGTATGCCAAGCTGAAGAAGTGTGAGTTTTGGCTATTGAGCCTAACGTTTCTTGGGCACATCATTAGTGTAGATGGAGTGTCTGTTGATGAAATACCCCGAATCCGTTAAATACATAAACCATGATCCGTACATCGATTAACGAGGTTAAGTATGAAGTTAGAAGACTCAAATCTAAGTTAAGAATCCTTGAAACAAAAATCTCATTTCTGTCCAGTTTTGTTCTTAGGGTTCGAACGCTAGCATAGGCGTTCGAACGCTAAACCCAGAATCCTTCTTACAGTTCGAACGTTAAGGAGAGCGTTCGAACTCTATCGCCTGTGGCAAATTTTATACTCTCAGTATCTCCAACTCCAGTTTTGTTCTTAGGGTTCGAACGCTAGAATAGGCGTTTGAACGCTAAACCCAGAATCCTTCTTACAGTTCGAACGTTAAGGAGAGCGTTCGAACTCTACCGCCTGTGGCAGATTTCATGCTCTCAGTATCTACGACTCACGTTTTCTTCTTAGAGTTCGAACGCTAAGGAGAGCGTTCGAACGCCAACAGTATAAAATAAAAAATAAAAAGGGAACACCAGATTAAAAACAGGCGAGCCACATAGGATTAATTCCCATGTGTCTCAGCAAATATACCCATACACACACACATTCGGAGAGAGAAGAAAGAGAAAAGAGAAAGAGAAGAGAGAGAGAGAGAGAGAGAGAGAAGAAAGAAATGAGAAGAAGGAAGAGAAGGAGAAGCTTGGAGAGAGTCCAAAATCCAAGCCTAGGGAGGCCATTGAAAGCTCTACCAAGCTTGAGGAGGTGAGAAAAAAATCTATTGTCTATATATGTGTATGTTAGGGTTTTTAGTTTTGATTTCAAAACTAGATCTACCATGTTAGGGCTAAAATAAAGGCTTAATTTTGAGATATTGTAGCACTAGTAGGTCACTTATAGTAGTCCCAAAGTATTAAAAAGATTAGATTAGATTTAGATTAAGTTTTGGCAAATTTTTAACAACCAGTCACTATTCCTGCGACTCCACGCAGCCAGAGTTCGAATGCCCATGAACAGGGCTCGAACGGTCTAGACTTTTGACCATAACATTCGAACGCCACTTTTAGAACACTTTTAACGTTTGGACGGTAGTCACTTTAGCCTTAGAGTTCGAACGCTAAGCCAAGAGTTCGAACGCACAGAGAAGGGAAGCTTAAGTATTTATAGCCTTAGAGTTCGAACACCTCTGTGCAGCGTTCGAACGGACAAAAAGCCAAAAACTAGACATTTTGCCTAAGCATTCGAACGCCTCTGTGCAGCGTTCTAACGGACAGAGTGAAAACCCAATATTTAGCCTGAGCGTTCGAACGCCAGAACCAGAGTTCGAACGCCAAGACCAATTTCAGGAAGTTATGGACCCTTTTCTTTTAAAACTCCATAATCATAGCCATAGTATGTTAAGCCCTTCAACTACCTAATAGAGGACTTAGGTCTACGTTTAAGGATTTTGATTTAGAACAAAAGTGTCCAAGGTAAACGGAGAGTAGTATTACTTTAAGTCAATTAATATCGTGTTACTATACCTAGCCACCGACGTTTCTATCCCTTACATGTAGGGACACACGACGTAGCATCTAGCCAAGGAAACCCAGGTGAGTAACATGATGCCATGGACAAAACCTATGTATCTTCAAAAGTGTTTTCAATACGTATTACGTTATATGTAACCGTTTTCCATATTTTTAATGCATCAATGATTATATTCTAAATATGAATGCCATGCCTTTCAAAGTATGAAATGTTACTATGCTATGTATTGAAATCCATGGATGCATGATTTACAAGAAAAACTAAGTATGTTCAAGATAAGTAAGTATAGTGACACTCGGGGTCCCCCGTGGTGGGATTTTAATCTAGCCTAAGGTCCTAAGGTAGATGGGGGACATAAAATAAGTTCCATCTACAAAGTGAGATATCTCTGGCCAAAAGAGCCACCCGACCTATATGGTCATCCAGTTCAGCCGAGTTGTCATAGTTTCAGTATATGATATGTACGAGTACAAAAGCAAGTATGCCAAGATTTTGTGAGCTTCAAGTTTATGTTTTCAGAAAAAATATGTATGCTCACATGTTTAAGTTAAATGATATAAGTATGTTACGAAATAATCCATGGTATTTTATGTTCATGCATCTGTTGTTAATCACTAAGCTTTTAGCTTACGTTTTCGAAAACTTTTTCAGGAGACCAGTCCGAGGAGCAGTAAGAAGAAGATAGCAAGTAGACGTTAGTTTTGTGGCCAATGGCCTCATGTTGTTTTGTAAGGGCTAGACCCTATATTATGTAGTGATGTACGGCTATTTCATGCATAATTTAATTTGGCCATGTGATGTATGTAGAAAGTTTAAAAGTTAGGAACAGCTCTGTATACAGTGTGCACACTCTACTTTATTATTTTTAGGATTATGACGCTTTCAAAAAAGAAAAATTATACCAATTTGAATGAGTATGCACAGGTTAAAGATAAGTAGACCTTGGCGGCAAGCCGCCGGCCGGTGACGTACCGTCGATCCGCATAGACCGAGTTGCGGGTCGTCACAGTTGATCGTCACAAGGTCAAAGCCATTGTGAATTGGCTGAGACCGATGAATGTGACTGAAGTCCGAAGTTTCATGGGTTTAGCTGGATATTACTGAAGATTTGTGAAGGACTTCTCAAAGATTGCAACTCCCTTGATGCAACTTACACGAAAGAACGTTCCATTTGAATAGAATTAGAAGAGAGAGAAAAGTTTTCAAATATTGAAGAATCGATTGGTATCCGCACCGATTTTGGCTATACCTTTCAAGATCAACGATTTTACCATCTACAGTGACGCTTCACATTGAGGACTGGGATTTGTTTTGATGCAATATGGAAAGGTGATTGCCTATGCTTTGAGACAGTTAAGGCCGCATGAGAAGAACTACTCGACCCATGATCTAGAACTAGCAGCAGTAGTGTTTGCCTTAAAATTTTGGCACAATAACTTGTATGGAGTTACATGTGAGATTTTCACCGATCACAAGAGTTTAAAATATCTTTTCACCCAGAAGAAGTTGAACATGAGACGGCGAAGATGGCTTAAGTTGATTAAAGATTGTGACATTCTCATTCAGTATCATCCAAGCAAGGCCAAAATTGTAGCCGACGCCTTGAGCCGAAAATCAACCGCCAATCTAGCATGCCTTGTTACGTCACAACGACTTTTGTTCATCGAATTGGAAAAACCAAAAATTAAAGTTGTTGCACCGAACGCCAACATGATGATTACTACCATGATCACCCAACCGACATTAATAGAAGTTGTAAAGCAACGACAACTAGAAGACCCGTACTTGTGGAAGATTTATGAGGAGATGGAAGTAAATCCAAAGCCTGACTTCACCTTGCGAAATGGAGCTCTTAATTTTTGAGACTGCTTGTGTTTTCCGAACATACCCGAGATCAAGAGACAAGTTTGGGAGAAAGCTCATAATACAAAGTTCACAATGCATCCGGTATGAATAAAAATGTACCGAGATTTGAAAGAAATATTTTGGTGGCTGGGAATGAAGAAAGAAATAGCCAAATTTGTGTCACGATGTCAACAATGCCAACAAGTAACGGCGGAGCACCAAAACTCGACAGGACTACTGCAATCTCTACCAATACCAGAATGAAAATAAGAGCACATCATTATGGATTTCGTCATCGGACTACCAAACTCGCCACGGGGCTGTAATGCCATTTGGGTCATTGTGGTTCGCCTCACTAAGTCGGCGCACTTCTCACCCGTAAAGACTACGTATTCTTTATCAAAGTACGCAACCCTCTATATTGCGGAGATTGTATGACTTCACGGTACATCGATTTCAATAGTGTCGGATTGAGATCCGAGATTTATGTCAAAGTTTTTAAAAAGTTTGCAAAGAGCTTTAGGTACCGAGTTGAATTTTAAAATCGTTTTTCATCCATAGACAGACGGACAATTGGAAAGGACCATCCAAACTCTAGAAGACATGTTGCGGCTATGGGTACTTGACTTCCAAAGGAAATTGGAAAGCACACTTGCCATTTGTGGAGTTTGCCTACAATAATAGTTTTCATGCAAGCATCGAAATGGCACCCTATGAAGCGCTTTATGAAAAAAAATGTAGATCTCTCGTTTGTTGGACCAAAGTTGGAGAACGATAGATTTTAGGGCCAAAGATTGTTCACTGATCACCGACAAGGTCAAGGTGATTCAACAAAGACTTCAAACCACCCAGAGTTGTCAAAAGAGTTATGCGGACATTCAGAGGCGAGATTTAGAGCTCGAAGAGGGGGACCATGTGTCCTTGAAGGTATCTCCTACCAAGGAGATAAATCGATTTGGGAAAAAGGAAAAATTGAAACCAAGATACATGGACCGTTTGAAGTTCTACAACGAGTTGGAACCATTGCTTACCACATCGCTCTTCCACCGGAGCAATCACACGTTCATGACGTCTTTCACGTCTTGATACTACGGAAGTATGTTCACAACCCCATGCATGTAATTAACCATTACCCATTGGTCGTGAGTGAAGATTTGAGCTACATTGAAAAATCGATCGAGATTTTGGATCGCTGCGACCAAGTTCTTAGGAACAAAGTCATTCCATTAGCACAAGTCATATGGCAGAATCATACGTAGGAGGAGTCTACTTGGGAACGCGAAGACGAAATTCGGGAACGCTATCCCTTTTTGTTTGAATGATGACTTGTGTCGAGTTTGGGGACCAAACTTTTTTAAGGGGAAAGGATGTAATACCTCAAACCCATTAATTTTCTTTATTTATATAAATTATGACTTGTATGTTAGTTAATGCGGGTTATTATTTTATGGATCAAAGTGATTAATTTAGAGATAGAATTGTAATACCCCGAACCTATAAATTTTTTTTATTTTGGTAAACTATAATTTTCATTTCTTTTTTTCTTTTAATGTAGGTTATTATTATTTTAGGGTCAAATTAACCAACTGAGAGTTAGGTTGTAATAAAAGTCCTTGGAGGAGGGCACATGGGATTAATTCCATGTGTGTCTCGTCTTATATACACACATAAATTACACTACGCACACACACATAGAGAAAGAAGGAGGAGAAGAAGAAGAGAGAGAGCTTGGAGAGAGTTCAACCCAAGATATAGGAAGCCATTGGAAGCCCATCAAGCTTAAAGAGAGATAAGGAATTAGCTTTATATGTATATATATATATATGTTGTATGTATAGTTTGGAAGGTTTTGGGGTTTGTTTTTGATGCACCTAGAAGGGTTTAGATTTATGTTGGATGACTCCTTTGAGTCCCAATTGGTTAAATCTTGGAGCTTGAAGCTCCACATTGAGAGATTGGAGAGTTGAGATGGAAATTCTCAAATTTGAGAAAATTAGGGTTTGAGTTTTTTAATCTTAGATCCCTCTTTTGTTTTAATGGTCCTTTCTTCTCTATTTTGAGTTATTGTAGTCTCCTTGAGTTGTTTTTTGTACCCTAGGAGCCTTGGAAGAGATTGGGTTGTGTTTTGGAGAAGTTTTGATAAATTTTAGTAACCATTTATGCTGCTGCGTTCGAACGCTATACTTAGCATTCGAACGGTCTAAGAGTTTTGCCTTAGCGTTTAAACGCCTCTACGGAGTGTTTGAACGGACAAAGAAAGGAAACCTAGCCATTTTGCCTTGGCGTTCGAATGCATTTGCAGAGCGTTCGAATGGTAGTCTAGAGTTCGAATGTCGCGCCCCGAAAACCAAACCACGGGTGCGAGGTCAACTAGTCAAAGATACGGAGAAAGGTCCTACGTGGACCAATCAAAAATACGGAATTTAAAGGGATTGTCCTACATGGACACCCGTTGAAAAGTCAATATTTGACATAAAATACTAATTTTAGAAGGGCTAAACCTTTGTCCAAATGAGATTAACATCAAAATAATTTCTTTTACATATTTGAAATAAAAAGGGGCTAACACCTGCCCAATAATGAATACATGTAAAAAATATAATTTAAACCTATTCTAAGGTTCTAAATTACCCAAAAGAATTACATGTCTTCACTCTAAATACACAAAATATCCAATGAAGCTATGTCTTCGAGAAAGTCTTCAAAAAGACCCGAATACGGTCAAATCAAGTCAGGCTCTTGCCCTTATCCTTTTCACCTGAAAGTGGTTTTATTTTGTTTGATTAAGCACGACGGCTTAGTAGAATAATATTATGAAAATGTCATACTATCTCTAAATTCATGCAAAATGAAATGAAGTGCAATGATGATGCCACCAAGGCAATGAAACCAATTCAATGGCTTAAATGCAACAATGCCCATCCCAATGCACACACACTCTCAACACCGGATTGTGAGCCACCCACACAAGGAGCGTAGATAAAACCAATCCCCGGGAGCTAACCGAGTATGATTGGAGTGAATGTTTATTAGGGAACCATCCGCCCTTTTCCTCACCACCACACCCACATCCGGAATTTTCATCTTTAGTACCCCTCCCTAAGGGTGTACCATCCATAAATGTATCCATCCCAATGTCGTGCATAAGCCGACAAGGCCACAAAGATGCTATGATATGGTCATGCTAAATGTCAAAATCATTAATCCAATACTTAAAACATA
>BRYE01000005.1:19032811-19035311 GCA_030159115.1 Actinidia arguta var. hypoleuca | reverse complement strand
CAATGCATAAATGAATATATTGTGTTATAAATATCATGTCTTCTAAACGCATATTAATGCTAGTATATTATGAAACGAAAATTATGGATTGATGCTTTTACATGAAATAAGAAGTATATTCAATGTATAGCGTCAACTTGGGGTCTTCTCACGGCAAGACCTTAATCTAGCCCGATAGTCCTATGATAGGGGACGTGAAATAAACTATCTATGTTGGGAGGCGTCCCTGGCCTAAAGAGCCCCAGTGTGGCCTACATGGTTACTATGTTACGTGACCAAAAGTTTACTACGTCGAGTTGTTGCACTTTTTGTACTATAGTAGTTAAAACTTTACAGTTATGAAAGATTTCAATCTATGCTACGTTTCCGGTTATGAAAGATTTCAAGCTATGCCACGTTACAGTAATAAAAGTTTCAAGTTTAAAAAAATGCTATGCTTACACGATAGTTTCAAATGAGATATGCATGTTATGATAATGATCCATGGTATTTTTATGTTCATGTATTATTGTTATTCACGAAGCGTTTAGTGTATGTTTTCAAAAACAAATTTTTAAGAAGCCAATTCAAGAAGTTATAGAAGAAAGTGACGATGCAGACTTTAGTTATATGGCCCAAGAGCCTTATGTAGTTTTGTCGATAGATTGGACCCTTTGTTATGTATCCTTAAGTTGGCCATGTTATATATATATTCAAAGTTGGCCCTATTATGTATAAAAGAAAAAGAACTTAGGCATAACTCTATATGTAATCCACACTTTATAATTTCTAGTTATAGTGACATTTCTATAATTAAGTATCATTGTAGATGATTATGCATAGGTGTTCAACCGGTTTAATGAAAGTTAGTCTCAGGTAAATAGGCTGTCGGCCGATCACGTGCCTTTGATCTACATGGGCTGGATTGCGGGGAATGACAAGAACGCTGTCAAAACCCTAGACTTAAGTTTTTGGCTAAAAATCCTTCTTGGCTTTTGAACACTAGTAGGGGCATTTGAATGCTCAAGCCTGTGATACTTTTTTGACTTTTCAGTGCGTTCGAACGGTAAAGCCTATGAAACTTTTTGACTTCCCTGTGCGTTCGAATGCTGCGTTCGAACACCAAGCAAAATAAATAAAATATTTTCTTCTTAGTGTTTGAACGGCTCAATGAAGCGTTCAAATGGTCATTGTTAAAAAATAAGGGGGATCAACAATAGAGGAGGTCACATGGGATTATTTTTCATGTATATATCAATTTATACACTTACACACATACACTACACCCCCCCCCACACACCCGTAGACAGAGAGAGAAAGAAGAGAAAAAGAAGAGAGAGGAAGAAGAAGAAGAAGAGAGAGAGAAAGAGAGCTTGGAGAGCTTAACCTAAGCTAAAGGAAACCATTGTTTAAGCTTAAGGAAACTTGCGAAAGAGGTGAAAACTCTAAACCCATGTATGTTTAGGTATGTATATGTGTATATAGTGGTGTTAGATACCCTTTTGAGTCTAAATAGGTGGATTTGAAAGCTTGTAAGCTCATATAGATAGACTTGAGTGTGGGGTTTGAAAACTCCCAATTTATCACACGTAAGGATTTTAAATTTTAATCTAAGATTATTTTTGTTTTAATGGTCTTTATTCTTCATTTTGAGTTATTGTCACTCTAGTGGGCCAATCTTTAGACCCTTTGAAGAGTGGGAAGGTTTGGTTGTGTTTGGAGAAGTTTTTTGTGTGTTCTAGTGCCCATTTTTGCTGTTGCGTACGCCTGGCATTCAAACGGCCGATTTGGTGTTCGAACGGTCATGGCCTAGTGTTCAAACGCCATATTCCTGCATTCAAACGCCATCCCAATTTTTAGACTATTTTGTTTTTCCTTTAGGATATTTTATTTTTGTCCGAAGTATGTTTAACTCCTTGACTTACCTATTTGGAGATTTTAGGTACATTTTCATGAGGTCTTGACCTGAGAATTGTCTTATTCTTCCATCATGAGAGTGAGATGTTTTGATGAATGGTCAGCTTGGGACCCTCGGATCTATTCCTAAGGATGTTGACCTAGGGCGTAGCCTATCCTAGAGCGAGTGTACCTTGGGTCGAGTCGGGAGTTCCGTATTAGTTTTGATTCTTTTATTCTTGTATTATTTGAGCATAGTATTGACATTTTCGTACCTTATTCCTTTACATGTAGAAACACTTTGCTATACCTATTCACTGGAATCAAGGTGAGTAACATGATGCTATGAACAAAATCTATATATTTTTAAAATGCTTTCAATACGAATCACTTTACATGAAATATTTTTTATGTATTTTGAATACATAAATGAATATGTTTCACTATAAAAATCATGTCTTTAAAATGCATACTAATTTTAGTATATTATGAATTGAAAACCCATGGATGAATGCTTTTACACGAGAAATAAAGGATTTTCAGTGCATAACGCCAACTCGGGGTGTAATGTTTTGAAATTTATTTTGGGTTTGGACTTGGGCCATAAATATTCATTAATGGTATT
>BRYE01000005.1:18997811-19002811 GCA_030159115.1 Actinidia arguta var. hypoleuca | reverse complement strand
GTTAATTATTTTATAAAAAAGTCATAAAATTTTAGCATTTTAAGTTTGTAATCTTGCAGCTACATACTTCTAGATTTTTGCTTTTGTGGGGAATTATTTAATTAGTTTTTAGGATCCTCTTAATGAGAAGATTCCGATAATATAATTTTTTTTTTATAATTCGAAAAAAAATCACAAAATTAAGAAATATATATTTTTATCCCAATTATCTTTAGTGATTTTTTTTTTCAAATTAGATAAAATTTTTTACATTTTCAGACTTCTCTTAAGAGAACTAAAAAAATATAATATCTTTTATCAAACGACGAAAAAAATTCACTTAAAAATAAAAAAACTTAAAAACCCCAAAATCCCAAAAAACTAAAAAATCCGTAACCCAAAACGGGCTTACTTATAGCAGCAAAGTTATTTTTCTCACCAATGATCCCACTCTAACTTGTTCTTTTTATAGCTCTTGATGGGTTTATCATTTATAAAAAAAAAATTAAGTGATTCGGTTATTAAAAGCAAATGATTTAATTTTATTTGTTGTACAAAAATTAAAGACCACTATGATTTTAAAAAATAGATCATTTTTTATAAGATAAATATAGTAAAATAGCTATGATTATCAAATAATTTTAATTTTTTTATTTATGGGAAGAAATTTATAAAATGAAGGATTGAGTCTTGTGCTACCCGTTTGTAAGTAGGTGGAGGGGAGGTGGTGATTGAACGAGGTTGGTTGCGTTAATTTGCCGACTATTGAATGAAATGGGAGAGGAAAATGATGGGGTGGAGCTGATCATATGTAAGTACATGACAGGTGCAAGAATAGACGGTAATAATATGAGTCGGCAGAGTTATCTTGTTAGATGTGCTTACACCATACCATGGTATATTGATTGAAGTAGAAACAAGAAGTAAGAGAGTGTCATGCGTACTTTGTCATGGTACTTCCGTTAGGTCAGTTAATTGCAATGGGTGGAGGTTTAAAATTGACCTTAAAATGAAATATCAGGGTTTGAATTGAAAAAATTAAAGATTTAGGGTTCCACAGTTGGGGTTTCATAGCGTCACACCTTAGGATTTATTGTTATTTTCTCAAAAATATTTTTAAAAATTACTAAAGTCAAAATTTGATTTATTTTTATTTTTAATAATTTTTTTATGCTACTTTTTTGGTCCCACTAATCACCCAAAACCAAAAAAAATAAAGAAAGAGAATTTAACCCAAAAAAAAGAAGCTGGAAAAGATTCACTGATGACCCTAAAAGATACTGAAATGGAGGCCAAACAATATCCAAAAAATAATTTTAAATCAAACGACCAATAAGAATGCCGGTCAAATTCCCAATTGTATTACGCTAACCGTTATATCAAGGTCATACATCCTGGGACGGACGTAAATAGAAAATGCAAAATATAAAATTTATAACATAAATAAGAAATATAATATTAATTTTACTTTGAGTTAACGGGCTTATATAACTTGAAAATATTAAAAATAATTAATACTGTATAAAATTAGATTTTTTTTGGAACCGTTGGGGTGATGGCCGCCTCTAGCCGCTTCTTCGGTCAATCCCTACTTAGAGCGTTTGAAGGATGAAATTTATCTTAGTCCCAGATTGAGTTAGTTTTTGTGAGCTATTTTAATTGATTTGGTTTCCGTGTTTTTTGTTTGTAGTAATTTTTTTATTGTTTAAACAAAATTTTATATTTTTTTAGTTTTTCTTGAAGAGTGTATAAAAATGTAAAGATTTTGTTCAAATTTAAAAAAAAATCACTAAGAACAAAAAAAATAGTTTATTTGGCAAGTAAAACATTTTGTCCATACAAAATTTTATATTTTTAGATTCATTAATGTTATAAAATTTTAATTAAATAATAAAAATAATTCACTAAGAATGAAAAACTTAAAAATGTACAACTAAAATAACCAAGCCGCGCAAATTTTGTGGGTTTTTTAAAGATCAAACCACTGCTCACTAATCTCAATTAGTCAATAGTCAAAAGTCAAAGACAAGAAGGTGCATGTATATTAGGGGTGTATAAAACAATCGAAAGAATCGAATCGAATCGAACCAACCCAACCTCATTGGGTTGGTTTGCTTCAGTTCTACTATGCCCATGGTTCGATTCTGGATTTGAAAATTGTAGACTCGAACAATTCAGTTTGGTTCTCAGGTCTGTAAGATAATTTTACCCAAAATTGAACCAAAATAGATCCGAAGCCTAGACCCAATCATATAGTAATATAGTATACTTACCATACAATATTATTGCTCATGCTATATAAATCGATGAAACAATGTTAGGATTCCAGTCTTTCAGATTCTTCAAATGTGCCTCCAGCGACCAGGGGTGTTGCTGTAGCCCCCCATCCCTCCGAATCTTCAAGACTTCAATTGTGCCTCTCTTCTTCTCCCTCTGAATTCTTCGATTTTTGACTGATACTCCAGCCCTCGAGATATCTAAGAAGCCTTCGATCTTTGATTCTGGTTTCTTGTTTTATGTTAGATGTAAAGTATGGGGGACACAAATAAGTCAATTACACAAGCATCAACTCCTGAAACTATCATTCCCACTACCGCTGCAACTACTGTTGGGACTGAATCAAAGGTAAATAAGAAAATAATTTTAAAATCTAATATTTGGGATCATTTTTTAGTGTCATCTTATTTTTTTTCAAAATTTTAAAAAAATCAAACCGACCGACCGACCCAATAGAGAAAGAATTGAAGAACCGAACCGATCTTACTCGGGTTGGTTCGATTCGGTTTCTTTGGATGATCGGTTCGGTGCTGGGTCCAAAAATGGAGAACCGATCAAAATTGATTTGGTTTTGGTTCTGTTACAAAACTGAACTGAACCAAACCGAACCATGCACACCCCTAATTTATATAAATAACATTGTAGAGCAACGTGCATATCTCGCGAGAAATTACGCAAATCCTAGAAACTAGGATCTGCTCACGGGTCTCTCTCTCTCTCTCTTTCTCTCCACTCGTCACATATCCATGCACTTTTATTTCATGATACTGAATTATTATAAATTCCATTTCTAATTTTTAGGAAAAATTATATAAAAAATCTCATAATTTGACCATAGAAACAAATTAAATTTTAAAATTTCAATTATAATAAATTGAATTACGTAGTTTTAATCTGATAACAATGTAAACCATTCATTAGTTTCCGTCCACCTAGGATTAACGGAACCAACTGATTCTCGCTCAAAATGCACTAAAACTACGTCACATATATATTTTTTATTTTTAAAGTCCTAATTGAACCATTCTCATTCTAAAATGCACATAGAATCGAAATATAAATTTGACTTCTTTAATACAAAATACAGCACTCAAACTCTCTAATTTGTATTACTAATTAATTCGATTAGGGTTTTACAATAGAGTAACCCTATACAAAGTCGTTTTCGTGCGCTTTGGAAGGGAACTAGGTTCTGTTAGCCCTAGGTAGACAATATTATCATATTAAGAATATAAGGTTCGATTTGTTACAATTGAAACTATAGAGTTTAATTTGTTCCCATAGTCAATCCCTATGTGTTTTTTTTGGTAATCTCCCTAATTTTTATTACTAATAAATACTATCACGATAATGACAGGACGATATCCCTTTTACAATTTCATAGCATTAAAGTTCTTCATGAAAAACTTAGATTGTGTTCAATTAGAGTGCTTTTGTGTGTTTTCTACAAAAATTTTCGTCTGAGAACTATTTTAGGGAACTCCATTGCATCTCTTCAATATAATTTCCTTAAAAATCTTATTTGGTTAGAATTTCTAATTCAAGACTCTCTTCCAAGTAACTTCCCAATGATTTCAAAAAGCACTGACCACTTATAATAACACTAAGTATTTGTGTCAACACTAAATATAATTAGTGTTGACACTAGCAACATCTGGAGACCCCAAAATAAATGTGTCGACACATGCGCCAACACCAAAATGCAACGTTGTTCTTAGGTTGACACCACACACAATTAGGTCGACACAAGGTCACCACTACAAGCGTGTGTCAATTTGAAAACATAATTGTGTCGATATTTCTCAGCTGACCCCAAAACATGTCCTCACCAAAATAATACAGTGTCGACACCATAGTACGTGAGCCAAAGAATAACTTCAAATAGTGTCGACAGTGTTGGATGAGATTGTGTCCACTATTCAAGAAAATGCAAACAATTCCATCTAGTTCATAACACTATTGTGGTGCACACAATCACAAAACAACAAAAAATTACCCAAAATATATAATTTAATATCAAAACATTCTTAACATCTGTCATACATTGCTAGCAACAATTTCACGTAGTTCATCCTACCCCCACACCCCAACAAAGGAAAACAAATTCCAACATATTAGTCCCACAATCTAGCTGTAGCAGTCCTCAATACTAACAAATTCAAATTTCACAGTCTCATACGTTGGTCATTCAATCTACATTAAATCAATACTGTCATTATTTGTATTGGGTTGACTCCATCTTGGCAAAAACGTATTACTCAATGTTGCCATTGGGAACTTCAAAATTTTCTATGACCCGACTATAGTACCAAAAATTTGATCTAATTAGCATAGACTTTACTACATGATCAGAGTCTACCTTATTTGATTCTAAACATATCTGTTGAATCAAGCCTCAATTTTGATGATAACAAAATAATTTATTAATGCTTAATATGTTACTAAGTGTGCAGTAACTAAGCATTACGTCCTATAACTTAGATGATCAAAGAAAGCTCCATAAACACTTTCCAACAGAAAGTGTCGACACCTTTGAGCCCAGAAGCTTCAATGATAAATCGTTGATAGACTCAAATATCTCATCAATCTTAAATGGATAAAAGTGAACAAAGACCATATAAATCATTGTGAAGAATATCATGAAGGAAGAAAGACGACTCAATGCTTAGATTACCAAAAAGATGATGGAACACATTCTGGCAAGATGTGTCGACACCCAGTACATAAGTGTCAACACCAAATGT
>BRYE01000005.1:18980311-18990311 GCA_030159115.1 Actinidia arguta var. hypoleuca | reverse complement strand
TGAATTAATTGGAAACAAATGGACTCCCAAACAAACCAAGAAAATCGAAAAAGGGGGTAGTTCAAAGGGTAAGGAGCGAATGGAAGATGAAGAAGCTGAGGAAGGAGGATTTGAAGTTGAGATGTGTAGCTTCATGAGCCAAATGTCTGAGTCGATTAAATTGTTACACACAAAGGTCGACAACATGGCTTTTCGTCTAGTAGTTTGTGAGAAGAAAATAAGAAATCTATCGAACATGGTGAGGAAAGGGAAAAAACCATTGGGTGACAGTGAGAGCACTGATGAGGAGGAAGAAAACAAGGAATAAGAGGGGGAAGGAAGTAAGCAAAAAGAAAAAGAAGAAAAAAAAGCAGGGGATGAGGAAGAAAAGGGATTTGACAGCAACGCCGACCTTGGCGACTCTTCAGAGACTGACTCAGATGCCACTCCTCTCATTTCTCGCACTGCAAGTCGAAGATACAGTACCCGAAATTGGGAACTAAGATCAAAGTTCAAGAACACCGCGGAGACGGCTCTTGAATTATCACCTTCACCTTCTCCGTCTTCATCCACACCCGTTCACAATGCGTCATCTACCTCTCCTTCTCCATAATATGTGAAAATTTTTGTTTTGGACAATGTGTTATGTAATATAATGACTTATGTTCTGAAAAATAGATAGTTTATGGGTAATGTCTTGAATTCTGATTTTATGACTTGTGGTTTATAGATGACATTAGTATGCTTTGACCTTATGATTTATGGTTTATAGTTTGAGTAATGAATGCAATTGACGATTCACTGTATGACATTGTGGTTTGGATATCTTAATGTACATGCTGGTATCAAATGTTTTTGTTGGACTTGAATTCAATAAATGGGCTTCTATGATCCTAGTATATATATGCATGATTGATTTTCAAGGTATTACTTATTAGCACAATGTCGTTATAATTTTCTCCTCATAAAAGCTATGGTAGGCCACCCTTTTTGATGGATTGACAAAAAGGGGGAGAAAGGTATTACAAAAGAAAGGGGGAGCAATACGTGGTAGATTGCAATAACGTGATGGCACATATAATGGCATAATCCCTATTGAAATAAGTTTTGTGTTCATGTTTTGTCATCATCAAGAACATAAGTGTCGACACCAAATGTTAGTAACCAAAATCAGAAATCTGAAGGAAAGAAGTGTTAACACCAGTATCGACACCAAATGTCAGTAGCTATCTACTGAAGACTTTTGAAGACCAAGTGTCGACACCAGTATCGACACCAAATATCAGTAGCTACCTACTGAAGATTTTTGAAGACTAAGTGTCGACACCAGTATCGACACCAAATGTCAGTAGCTATTTACTGAAGACTTTTGAAGACCAAGTGTCGACACCAGTATTGACACCAAATGTCAGTGTTCAACTTCAGAAGTTTTTGAAGGGAAGTGTCGACACCTACATCAGCACCAAATGACAGTGGGTAATTTCAAGAATCTGGAAACAGGTAGTGTCGACACCTACATCAACACCAAAAGTCAGTAGCCAAAGAAAGATTTTCTGACGAAGAAGTGTCGACACCAACATCAGCTCCTGGAGACAGTTTTAAGGTAAGAACTGAAGACTTGAAGTGTCGACACCATGAAATAATGTGTCGACACATGGAAAGTGTCGACACCACGAGGAAGTGTGGACACCCAACGGGAAGATTTTCAAACGCAGAGTTATCTGGTACAGCATTTATGGCCTCTTAACTACCACCAACGGTACATGGGGATGTGAAATAAACCATCCCACTGTCAACCGATATATCTCAAGCCTTGTGACACTTGGAGTGCCCCATGGTGGGACCTTAATCTAGCCTAATAGTCCTAGAAGGTAGATGGCGGATGTGAAATAAACCATCTACAACCGATATATCTCAAGCCTAAAGAGCCACCCGATCTATATGGTCATCATGTTATGTTACATTACGCCGAGTTATTACTTTTTCATGATATGTTATGTATGTTATGCCATGCCTATGTGAGCTTCAAGTTTATGAAAAGATATATTTCAAGAAAAAGTTATGTTATGCTCACATACTTTATGAAATGATATATGTATGATATGAAAATGATCCATGGTATTTTACGTTCATGCATCTGTTGTTATTCACTAAGCTTTAACTTACGTTTTCGAAAACCTTTTTAGGAAGCCAAACCGAAGAGCCATAGAAGGAAGTTAACAGGCAGGATTGTAGTTTTGTGGCCAATGGCCTTATGATGTATTGTATGGGCTAGACCCAATTTTATGTTTTGAGGTTATGTATAACTAAAGTCTAGCTTTTGGATGTATGTAAAGTTTAATTACTTAGGCACAGCTCTTTATCTATTTTCAACTTTGGGATATATGTAAAGTTTAATTACTTAGGCATAACTTTTTATCTATTTTCAGTACTATGATGTTTTCGTGAAAAGAAAGCAAAAATTTATATCATTTTAAATGAATATGCACAAGATATTGATACGTAGGCCTTGGTGGGTCAGCCACCGGCCATCACGCGCCCACAATCCGCATAGGGTGGGTTACGGGGTGTGACATTGGAATACCATGAATTGATATTTTTCCCAATTTAACACCAGACCTTTTTCTTTGCATATTTGTAAAACTAATTCTACGTGGTGGAGACATGACTCAAAAAAGTCCCCAAACATCAAAAAATTATCCATAAAGACTTTTACCACTTTTTCCACTAAATCACTAAAAATTCCCATCATGCGTCTCTGGAATGTACTGGGTGCATTGCACAGTCCAAATGGCATTCTTCGATAAGCGAATATGCCAAAAGGATATGTAAAAGTGATTTTATCTTGATCTTCTAGCGATATTTTAATTTGATTATATCCTTAATAACCATCCAAGAAATAATAAAATGTGTGGTCTGCCATTCTTTCAAGAATTTGATCAATAAAAGGAAGTGGAAAATGATGTTTGAGGGTGCACAAATTGAGTTTTCTATAGTTTATGCAAACTCTCCAACCTGTGGTTACTTGAGTTGGTATCAATTCATCATCATTTTTTACTACTGTTATGCCTGCCTTCTTTGGTATTACTTAAGACTGGCTAACCCATTTATTATCCGTAATGGGGTAAATGATTCCAACATCCAACAACTTTAACACTTCATTTCTAACCACATCTTTCATATGTTGATTTAACCTTCGTTGTGGTTGTCAGAATGGTTTAACATCCTCCTCTAAGTAAATATGATGTGTATATATCAAGAGGGTGATACCCTTTATGTCTTCTACATTCTATCCAATAGTATCTATATGAGTTTTAAGAATAGCCACAAGTTTGGCCTCCTAATTATTTTTAAGACTAGACAAAATGACTACTGAAAATGTCTCTTCTTCTCTTAAAAAGAAGTACTTGAGATTTGATAGAAGTGTTTTCAACTCTAAGGTAGGAGGTTGAACACTTTACGGAAGAAGTTGATTTTCATTGGGCGGTAGTGTCTTAAATTTTGGTGCCCATTGGTTTTAACTAACAAATTTCATTGGTATCCAACAAAGAGTATAATTGCATAACTTCCTCACTCAAATTGTACTCAATGGTTATTGGATTTACTAAACATGTTTCAAGTGGATCAGAGTAAAAGGATATCTTCATGTAGTCTTTCACTATACTCTTGATACTACTGACCTCTTGGACCTCACCTTCATCCCCTACTTGCTTGGATACATCAAAAGTATTTAGTTCACAAGTCATGTTACCAAAAGCTAATCTCATTACCCCATTTATGAATTGAATAAATGCATCTGAAGTTGCTTGGAATGGGCGACTAAAATGATAGGGATTTGGGTTTGTAGATTTGATACTTGTTAAGTGTCTAATACAACAAAGTCTGTTGGAAAATAAAATTTGTCCATTTGTATTAAAACATCTTCAATCATTCATTTAGGTATTCGAGTGCTCCTGTCCACTAGTTAGAGAATAACATTCATTGATTTTAGCTATCCCAGTCCTATTTGTTGATACACCGAGTAAGGTAGTAGGTTTACACTTATGCCTAGATTCAATGAAGTATGTTTAATTCGAGTAGCCTTGATGACAATAGATATTGTTGGACATCTAGGGTCCTTATATATGGGGGCTTTCATAGTCTAAATTATGGAGCTGGCTTGCTCCATTAGAAATGCTTTCTTTCGTACCTATATTGTGCATTTCACTATACATAAATCCTTTAAAAATTTTGCATATGCAGGTATTTGCTTAATGCTTGTAAGTTTTAGCATTTGATGTTCCCTTCTTTGGTAATCAGAGTCTTTGAGGAAATGGTGCTGATGTCTGATAGGGCATTGATTCTATTGTCTTCTAAACATACATAGTTTCTGGCTTACTATTCAAAGGCTCTAATATCTCAAAATTCACCTCAGAAGGCTTCTGAGTCTCAGTATGAGCTGGGTTTGAATAGTCAATTTTTTTAATTTTCTTGCCACATCTTAAAGTGGTAACTGACTTCAATTGTTCTAGATGGGTTTCTAGTACTACAAAAGTCTATACATTACCTTGTCCTTCATGGTTTGCTTGTGGTTGTGCAAGAAACTTTTCCTTCTCATTTTTTATCCAACCCAAACTTGTGGTTGATACAAATTTGGGTTATTATTCTGATAATGGCCCTATGGACCATCTGCTTGCCTTTGGTTTTGATATCCATAGAGACCTGATCCCATTAGATTTTCCTATGGTTGCGATGGGCTAGAAGTTTGGCTATTTTGGATAAAATTGGAATTTTCTACATTTCTCCAATAAAAATTTGGGTAATTTAGCCACCATGGGTTGTATATGTTGGAATACACTAAATTGACAGGCTTATTTGGTTGATTCATGGCGTTGACAGAGACTTGGTCTCCACTTTGCAAGACCTCTTTAAAAGCAGGTAAAGTTGGGTATCCAATAGTGGAATGCCCTTGCCCATCACATATAACACAAAAGTCCTTTGTATTGGTTAAGGTGCTAATCTCATGAACCTTTTTTTATCTCTAAAGCTTCTAATTTTCTAGCTAGTTGGTGTACTTGGCCTGTAAATTGTCTTGCTCCTTGAGCGTATATTTCTCGTGTGCTGATGTTTGACCCTAAAGACTATCTTGAATTTTTGGCAAAGTACAAAAAATTCCATGATTGATTATTTTCTGCCAATTCATCGAAAAAATCCAATGCTTCCTCGAGACTTTTGCACATAAACTGGCCATTGTACATCATGTTTATAAATTGTCGGGTTTATGCTAAAATTCCCGACCAGTGTTGTAATCCTGATGTGGAATGGCATTCAGTAAGTCTTTGTACCTCTCCCAAGATGTAAAAAAATATTTTTCTTCCCTCTTTTGAAAGTTGTAAATAATTTTTTTAGCAGTTCTATTCATTGGAAAGAATTGTTTTAAAAATTCCTCTTGCATTATAGTCCAAAAGGTTATTAAATGAGCTCTCAAAGAGTTTAGCCATATATTAGATCTATCCTTTAATGAAAAAGGAAAAAGTTTTAGACGGGCTATCTCCTCTTGTTGTGGTCCACCTACCATTATTCCCACTATCTCCTCAAATTCCTTTACATGGAGGTAGGAACTTTCATTTTTCATGCCATGGAAAGTCGAAAGTGATGGGAGCATACTCATTTTGATTACAAAAGTGTGTGCAATTTCAGGTATGACAATGCATGATGGTGTTGATGCTCTAGTCAGATTAAGATAATCTTGCATGTGCTGTCCATAAGGCGCAAGAGCCTCATTGGAAACTTGAAGTTGAAGGCGAATTCTGCCTTCTTCTTCATGTCCCTCCATGTTGTATTATGGTAGTTGATCCATTCTTGTTAGTCTACCTGTTATGTCTCGATACCACACTGACAAGCAAATCTTAACTCTTTTCCTTAGATATAACCTATACTATAACAAATGTATATATAAAGAATAAAAGAATTTACTTACAACCCTTGTGATGTCATCACAAGATTTCAACTTCCGTGCTTTAAAGGTTCCTCAGTAACGGCGCCATAAATCCTTGCCCTCTATAGTTGTATAATTGTTGTGTCTGTCTATTTTGCAGTTCTAAAACGTAAGAACCTACCAAAGCAACATAATACTCGGAAATACCGAGATCGAATCCATAGGGAACTTTAATGTTGCATAGTTAAAGTTTTTGTAAATAAATTTAACCGTAAAAAGAAATTTGTAATGATTTTGAAAGTGTTTTGATTTGCTTATAAAAGATTTGTTTGTTGTTTTGGTTTTGAAAGTTGTGTTTTGTATATAATAGATAGTGCGATCAAGTACTTGGTTCTTTTTTTTTGCGAGATTTCCTAGTTTCTTCATTCTGTTTTATGCTCAATCAATTCTCAAGGTAAAATAAAATTGATTGGAATATTTAAAAATGAAGATTACTTTGTATCCAAAAATATGTTTGAGAATTGATAATAGATTAAACTAATATTTCAAATTATTAAAATACAATTGATATAAGCATTATTTGTACCAACTAATCTTGTTAATAAATAATCAAAGATTTATACAATTCTAAGTCTTGATCTTTGCATTATCACTGATCAATTTCAAAACAACCTTC
The DNA here is from genome assembly GCA_030159115.1 of Actinidia arguta var. hypoleuca. Lineage (NCBI taxonomy): Eukaryota > Viridiplantae > Streptophyta > Magnoliopsida > Ericales > Actinidiaceae > Actinidia > Actinidia arguta. Next base: position 18,983,739 of record BRYE01000005.1, on the reverse strand, counting down.
TAAGTTTATTTAAGAGAAGAAAGAACTAGTTTTATCTAGGATTGAATTAGAACATTGTACTTAGATCAAACCAATAAATTTAGCCTACCATAATTAAGCAATAGTTAAACATATTTATGAACTTTAGAAATTTAGGACTAAAATTGGCTAAGTCTTTAAATTCAATTAAGTTTATGTGAAGTGAAATTGAATTACATAATGTAATTAAATTAACAAGTATTGTAAGCAATGAACCCAGCCATTCAGGCGAAAATGTAAGTGAGAAACCTAACCATTCAGACGGACAATTGAGATTGAAAGTACTTGAATTGATGCAAGTATATTGATGAATGAAGTAGAATACAAGTTTTTAGATTAAGAAAGCAAAGAAAATCTAAGTCTAAGGATTTTTCAAAGTTAAGACAACTAGTATAAGTGTTTTTCTGTCCGAAAAGGTCATAATGAAATGGAAAGGTAATCCCCCTATTTAAAGAGGATGAAAAATGTGAAAAAGTGTAGCCAAAAAGTCTTCAAAAGCTGCCTTACTCTGTTTCTCAACTGACCTAGTCTGACTGGTCGGGCAATGTGTAATTCATTCTTACTGGCTTCTACTCCCTCTTGGACCAATAGAGAAATGCCGGACCGATCGGGCATTTGGCTGGACCGATCGAACATGGGGTTTTTCCTTCAATTCCTAGCTCAACGCTTATCTTCCATTTGTTTTGGTTCTTTGTGCTTCAACTATCTTTTTAGCATTGTTTTCTCCGTGCACAACACTTAGTCTACTTGTTCTACAACAAGTTTAAAACAACAATTATGTGCAATAGTATCTTAAATAAGGAGGATTGTTAGCTAGAAATATGCCAATTTATGACTCTCATCACGCATAATGAGTTACTCAGATAGAGAGTTAACCAAATACTAACAACTACTAAAATTTATACTTAGTGAGTCCACAACTTATTTCATTAGATGGGGAGGTTGGTACTAAAATCAATACATAGAATAAATTACTTCACTTATAAAATAGTGATGGAGATCGTGGAATTTATACATAATAGATTTTCTCACCCACTTAGATATTTAATACATAAGGGATATTATGTGTTTAATTATTCAATAAATATAATATTCAATCGGTGACTCATAAATGTGCAATAAATAAAATTTTAAATTCTCTTAATTTAAGAAAATATTTAAATTAAAATATAAAAATTAATTTTACTCTCTAGTGGTACATTTGTAAACCAAAACTGAAAATTTATATTTATATAATTAAAACACAACTTAAAAGTCATTTATCCATTGAATATTTTCTCCCATGCTAATAAAATAACAATAAGAACATCAAGGATAATAATCATAGACAAACAAGATAAACAATATTTAATCAAGAGCCTAGTTATTATGGTCAAGAAGTCAAGAGTCCAACTTCATCATGATATTACCAAGAATTCTTGTTTGCTACTTTGTAGACGCACGGGGCTTTGGGGGCAGTGCCTCTAATAATGGGGATCGACCTGCCCAATTAGGTCGTGGGGTCTGGGGTAGCGGCACCGGCGAGGATTGACCTATTTTTGCCCCTAGTTCTTGCGCCATTATTGTTTTTCCATCCTCGTTGTTTACAACAGATCTTAATCTACAAAAATAATGGAATTCCAAAATACAAGAAATTAAAATCTCCAAAAAATAGTAGAGTCCTATGCTTTGAAAAAAAATAAATTATTACATCTGATTTTGTCTCCTCTCCCTTGGCTTCCTATCCAACTCATGAATTTTTCCTTGCCTTCTCCTCTCAACTTCCTTCTCTTTCCTGGGTTATTCTCTAAGCCTTCGCCTGACTGGTTTCATACAAAAATTCTTTGTACCACCTTGTACGCATCCATTGCATGAAGGTTCATAACTCGTTAGCCACACCTCTCTCGTACTCTACCTATAGCTTCTTCAAAATTCCAACATTCACATCTCCCATCCGGTCCACAAAGTTGTCTACTTTCATGTCGTCCATTATTCAGCCTAAACCATCCACCTTCACTTTCATGTCCTCCACCCGTCCCTCGAAGTCAGTTTTCATCGTAGCCATACCATCGTTCATTATTTGCACAAGTCATTTTATGGTTTTAAGTTCATCCATAACCTCACGCAGGATGTCCCATCCTCAGTTTGGTGAAATTGATTGATCCTCCTCCCCCATTTGGTTGCATCCAACCTTCTCTACTATCGGTTCTTTTCCCAAGCTCGATTGTCCTGGTGTTCTGGTTCTACCATGTTTTCGTCCATTTTCCTTCAACTTTGGCATACCCCATATGCTTGAGTGTTGATGCACCATACACATAGTGGGCATCCAGTTTGGTGTCAATTTCTGAACTATAGTCCACACCGAGTGAATCGATCATTTTTATAACTAACATCGCGTGCAACAAATTGGCTTTGGTATTCCTACTCGTTTCCAATATGTGATGTAATTAAATAGCCAAATCAATTCGTACCTTGTTCAAGACAGCCCATGTTGAAGACAACCAAGATAATGAACATTTGTATTACGTAACCTCGTCGAATTTCTCAGCTTGTGGTAGAACAATGTGGGTGACAAAGTAATGGAGAAGTCTCATTTCAAGCGATAAAATATTCATGTCAAAAGTTTTTCACCATTCTAGTCCGAGTTACCAGTTATTTCCCTTATGGCTTCTCGGTAATTGAAATTAGGGATTTCATTCCTCTTGTAATTGATGCGGACTCTTACCTTTCCATTGGGCATACCGATAAATCAGTTTAGGTATGTGCTCTAAAATGTCGACACCCTTTAATGATGACACAATATTATCCTCTTCCTCTACCTTCAGGTGGGTGTAACATAACTTCACCAGATTAGGGTTCACATTTTTTCAATTGAAAAAATGATACCAATTTCAAATCACTAAACCATTTCTTAAACCTCAGGTCTATGAACTCAAAAAAGTGTAGGTCCATAAACTTACCTAGTATTAACCTTCGATGGGCAAAGGGATTGTTGTATCACTATATATGTGACTCTGTCTTGAATCTACTCCCTTTACCAACTAATTGTCCCAATCATTAGTTACTTGCTTCTTCTCTTTCGATACATTCTTCCATGTGTCAACCAATATTTAAAACATTGTATGTAGCTCCAGTAGTCAAAAAGGAGAAGAGAAGCAACAGAAAAAAAATGGCTTGCTTTTTTTCATAAACCTTATATATTTTTTCAAAATTTTAGTTGTGCTTCAGTTAACAACAATGATGATTTATACGTTTCACTTGATTCTCATGATCTGAACTTGTTGCAATCGAAACATAAGATATTGAAGCCTGCCTTTGTGAATTTCCTCATAGATTTTGTTTGATGCACAGATTTGCCCAGTTGTCTTCTTATACAGCCACATTGTCTAATCCTTCACCCATTTCTCTCAATTGTTTTTCCTTAAAGACCT
>BRYE01000005.1:18947811-18950311 GCA_030159115.1 Actinidia arguta var. hypoleuca | reverse complement strand
GTCAAATAACTTCACATTTATTAAATCACTTGACTAACTCAAAACAGCCTTGTACAAGTTTGTTTTAAGACTATACCTACATGCATACAATGAAAACATGACTTAGAATTAAAATAAATCAATTGACTATCTCACATCCTTGAAGAGAAACAAAATTGAATTCTATACAAAATCATAATGAGATCCATAACTTTTTACAAGTCATAATCAAAGTTATCATGCGAATGAAACTTGTAGAAGTGTTAAACCATCGCGTAAACTCATATCGAATAGTTAACGTATTTGTTTTTTAAGAAGATACTAAAATAACTGCTACTGTGACCGAACTTGCCAACCAAAGATTAATATGAAAAGATAAGGGTTCATTGGAAGCAAAAAGTAAAGTTGACCAAAGTTGAAAAACCACGACCGAAGTAGAACAAAACCTCAAATAAGTGAATTGAGAGCTCTTTGAAAAATCAGAGCAACAATGACTGAAGTTAAAGTTCGATCGACCGGAGTTGATCAAAATCTCAACCGAAGTTAAGTTTCGAATAAACGAAGCTAGCTGAAAGCTCAAATGAAGAATTGAAGAGTCACTGGAAAAAAAAAAAGTAACCTCGATTGAAGTTGATATTTGGTCGACTGAAGTTGACAAACCCTCAACCGAAGTTAGTAAAACTTTCAGTAAATGAAATGGAAATCTCATTGGAAAATCAGAACAACATCGACCTAAGTTAAAGTTCGGTCGACCGAAGTGTCGACCGAATTTTAAAAGCTTCAATCCTACACATTGATGAGAGTTATAAATTTTCATATTTCTACTTTAAAATCTCCTTACTTAAGATGTTATTGTACATATAATTGTTATTTTAGGCTTGTTGTAACACAAGTAGGATAAATATCATGCAGGGCAAAAACAATGTTAAAAACATAGTTTTAACACAAAGAACAAGTGCAAAATGGATCATAAGGAATGGCCGGGAATTAAAGGCAAGAAACTTGTCGAGCCAAAACCCGATCGATCTAGAGGTGCCTGACCGGTCTAGCATTTTCCCGACTGATCGGGCAATAATTAGAGGACAACCTTCTTTTTTCAGCTAACTCAAGACAAATGCTCTGACACTTTGATGTTAATGATTATGAAATTTCATGATGGAGGCCATGTGAAAACAAATTTTAAAAAGTCAAAGAAAATGGCTTGTCTTTCTCTATCCCTCACGTCTCTCTTTCTACCCGTGTGTGTGTGTGTATAAATATCTTTGTATACATATTTATATATGTATATATATTTATATCTTTACATATATATATTTATATAATTTTTCTATATATATATAGAGAGAGAGGGAGAGTTTTAGTTCATGGAGGTTCTGAAAATTCAAGTTTTTAGATTTTGGTTCTAAAAAAAGTTGTCAAGTTTTTAGTTAGTTAGTTTTAGATTTTAGTTTTGGAAGCTCTCTTTTAATTTTAGTTTTACTTTTAGTTTATACACTAGTCAGTTTAGAATAGTTTCAAGTTCAAGTTGTAATTTTCAGACTCTATTTTTCAATAAAAGTTTGTACGTTTTCTTTATTTCAATTTTGTAATTTTAATATTTCAAGTACTCATATCTTATATAAATGCTCAATTGTCCTCCTAGATGGTTGGGTTCTTGCTTAAATTATTTATTCTATAATTTCTATTAATGTTATTTCCTTTTCAATTTTTCTTTAATTTCGTATTAAGTTCTTTTATGTTTATTCGTTTAATTTGCGCTAAAGATTAAGTCCTCCATACCCATGGAAGGCTAAAGTTTTAGGCTCGGTTCAAGGATGACATCTTCTTCCGACCATTCGATGAACTAATTTCTTTTCTCTTCTAAAATAATTTTAAATGTTTGTTTATGAAAGATTAATGGTAGTTTTAAATATCAAAACTTAGAATTATACACATCTTTGATTAATTATTATCAATTTCACTTGATACAACTAAACTTGCATTCCAAGTGTTTGAAACCATATCAAAAGAAAACAAGTATTGATTCCATAAACACATCTTTAGACATAAAATAACATTTTTATTGAAAAATCTCCCAACCAATATCATTATACCTTGAGAATTGGTTGAGTTTGTAAAAAGAAAAGGAATTAGAATATTTAAGATAAGAGACGACTAAGTACTTGAACCTACCCATTTTACATTTGTAGTTTATATTTTCATTCATACTATTTACAAAAAGAAACACAAAAACATAATTTTATACTTTCTTTACTTAGAATGAAACTTAATCTTGCAAATTAGCTCTCTGTGGATACGATCTTAGACTTTCGAGTATTATACTGCACTAGTAGGTTTCTACGCTTAAAAACTGAATTAAGATAGATAAAATTGAGAATTGGTTGAGTTTGTAAAAGGAGAAGAATTAGAACATTTAAGCTAGGAGATGACTAAGTACTTGAACCTTACCAGTTTATACTTTCATTCACACTATTTACGAAAAGAAACACAAAAACATAATTTTATACTTTCTTTACTTACA
>BRYE01000005.1:18905311-18907811 GCA_030159115.1 Actinidia arguta var. hypoleuca | reverse complement strand
TGTGGCAATCTAATCTAACTTGTTAGCTCCATAGTTGAATATTCTAGGAATGTGTGCCACTATTACATCATCAAAGTCTTCCATCAACTGCTTGGCTACCATGTAATAAGGAGCTAACTCCTTACTATAGCATTTATAAATTCCTCCAAGTTGATTGATGACTAACTGTGAATCCCCAATCACATTTACACATAGGGCCTCGATTTCCCTAAGGAATTCCAAGCCTATAATAACTTCTTTGTAATTGGTCTGATTGTTTGAGCACTCAAAGTCAAATTGGAATAACAATTGAGCCCTCAATCCTGATGTTGAGATAATGATCAAACTACACCTTGACACTTGTTTGGTTCTTGAACCATCAAATAATAGCATCCAAGGTGTAAAAGAGATTGCAAAGGAGTTCAAGCTGAAAGCAGATTCATCACTGACCTCTAGGCAGGGATGGTCCATAAGGAAATAATCCAGGGCCTGACCCTTAACAGCCTTTGAGGGAACATATTGGGGAAAAAATCATAAGTCAATTCGGCCTTCAAGAATGGGACGAGAAAGCAAGTACTTAATCAAATCATTTTTGCACAAGATGTAAAAAGGAACGGGCAACATACAGTATTAAGAGTCAACCCAATTTACATGTATGAACCACCCTAGATATTAATATATGGGTCTTAACTGGCTAGTGAGATTACTCACTAAGGCTTTACCAATTAACTAGTTTAGGGATTTTCTACCATAAAAAAATACTCATATGTAGTCAAAAATTCGGAAGCATAGTAAAAATAAATAGAGGTAAAGTGCAAAGATATTTTATAAACATAAGTAATTTACAACTATGGTTTTGGCCACAAGTTAAGCCCCGACCGTTAATAAACTACTACAAGTTACTTATCAGTACTACTACACTACTATATACATGAGAATTGCAAAACGAATCGAGTCACTTCTATCACCCGTGCTCCTTAACGTCCAGATTTCTTGCAATGTTACGTATGAGGACGTTTTAAGCACTAGGCTAATGTGAGTCAACATATGTCAAATTTACTAATAACCATGAAGTTATAAGTCAATGAATTCATTTCAACATGAAATAGTTTTTTTTACATCATTGATTCATCTAGGCCGATATTTTATCATAATCAATGGCTCATCGAGGCCAATATCTCTTGATTTCAAAATAGTTTTCTAGACCTTTTGATCTTCTCTCCTTTTTTTCTCAACCCTAATTTGTAAGATCCTAAAATTTTGTAAAATCTAATTAAGCATATTAGATATAAAATGGACATGATAAATACAAATTATGTAAAATATATATTAATTATGTGAAATTAATTATTTTTATGTTTTAAGTATTAAGTATGGTGTTTAGAATTTTTTTATGAAAACAGAAATTTTTACCCGAATAGACTTTTTGTAAAAGCGTTGTAAAAAAATGAACACATGTTGAGCATGCATGAATAACCCAGTGGATCAATAGGGACTACGTGGTAATGTAAATCAATCCATTAGACAATATGTGAATAAATCACCTCAAGACAAAATTGCAAAAAGTTGGCCAAATATCCCCAACCACTCCCATCTCATCACCATCAATTCAGTTAGGACTAAGTCTTGTGCAGTGAGAGAGAGATGGATAGAGAGAGTGTAAAATTCTAAACTTTTAAGATATTTAAATTCTCTTTAAAAAAAAAGAGAAAGTAAATATATGTATATATATATATAACATGATATACACGAATTAGGTTAAATATATGTCATTTATGTAAAATAATGCATGTTATGTTCTAAGTATTAATTATGATTATTTTGAGAATTTTTTTGAGAATTTTATGAAAATTTAAAACTGTATACGAAAAGACTTTCTGTTAAAGGGTAATAGACAAATGAACACGTATACTATATGTTGTCCCATGTTGACCAATGGGGATCACCTAGCAGTGTTATCTAGGTGATCAAACCCCAAGCCCCAAAAGTCAAAAAACCCACACTCTCCCATCCCTCCCCCCCAACCAAACCCCATCACCTCATGCTTGTCCCAGCGTTATGTTGGGACTTGCACACACGCAAGATAGAGAGAGAGAGAGAAAAAGAGAAGGAATGAGAGAAGAAGGAAAGAGGAAGCATTAGAAATCACGAAGATCACGAGATCCAAATTATCCCACAAGGTAATCTTACAAATTTTTCTATTTCTTTCATGTTCTTTTTGGTTTAAGAAGAGTCTAATGTTCTAGGATTTAGTAATATACTCTATCCTAGTTAAGGTTTAGAAATACCATGAAAATACGGCACGAGTACGTTGTTTTAAGATCAAGTATCTAACCGAAGTTGCTATGTTATTTGCTCTAACAGTAGAGCCCACTATCATTGAGACGATCAAGGCAGCGCAACTGGATGATAATCATTTGAGGAAACTCCGTGACAAAATGGAGGAAGGAAGAGCCACATATTTTTTGTTTTTTAAAGGTGTTTTGAGATTGAAGGACAGATTATGTGTACCACATTCGGC
>BRYE01000005.1:18890311-18892811 GCA_030159115.1 Actinidia arguta var. hypoleuca | reverse complement strand
TTGAAAGCTATACCAAGCTTCAAAAGGTGAGAAAAATCTATTTTTTTTTATGTATATGTATAAGTTGAAGAAATTAGGTTATGCCTTAGATGCCTTTAGTAAGCCCAATGTTGAGTTTAGAGGACTCCCTTAAGTCCCAATTGAAGTATATTGAAACTCAATTCAAAGAAATTGAATGTTAAAACAAAAATCCCAAATTATTAAATGTTAGGTTTTTTTTTTAAAAACTTTGACCTTAGATCTACCATGCTAGGGTTAGTTTTGAGGTTTGATTTTGAGTTATTGTTGTCTCTTGAGTGTGTAGTTGAGCCATAAAAACTTTGGTGAAGTTTTAGGTTAAGATTGGATAAGTTTTTGGCAAGTTTTCATGTCATTTCTGCTGCTGCGTGCGGCCGACGTTTGAACGCCTCTGTGGAACGTTCGAACATCCAGAGAGTTAACATTTTGCAGGTTGCCTAGTGTTCGAACGCCAGACTCAGCGTTCGTACGCCAGACCATTTTCAGCCCAGATACTGTTTTGTAAAACGGGCATAACTTTCTCTAAAAAATTCGGATTTAGACACCGTTTGAAGCTTTGGAAAATAGACTCGTAGACCTTTCTAACCACATAATGTTTAAAATTTAATTACATATATATTATGAGATATTGAAGTTTAAAGTCAACCTAAGATTTTACCAACAACACAGTTTTTCAAAAATTTAGTCCTTATTCTATTGGGCATAACTTCTTCATTTGGGATGCGTTTCAAACTCATGACCTACCAAATTGAAGGTCATTAAGTCTATTTTCAAATGATATTGACCTAGGATGTATATTTATTGTCGTGAGATAAATGGGATGCAATGAAGGAACTATAGCCAAGTGTTGTCATTGGCCATTAATAGTCAATCTAGAATCCTTGAACCTATTCCTAGGAGTGTCGTCCTAGGGCGTAGGTTATCCTTGAGCGGGGATACCTTTAGTCAAGTCCAGAGTTGTTATTTTAGTTTTAAACCTTCTCGATCATAGTATTGACATTTTGTATCGTATGTCCTATATGTGTAGCAACGCCAAGTGTAGCACTTAGCCTAGGAAACCAAGGTGAGTAACATGATGCCATGGACAAAACCTATGTATCTTCAAAAGTGTTTTCAATACGTATTATGTTATATGTAACCGTTTTTTCATGCTTTTAATGCATCAATGATTATATTCTAAATATGAATGCCATGCCTTTCAAAGTACGCAATGTTACTATGCTATGTATTGAAATCCATGGATGCATGATTTACAAGAAAAACTAAGTATGTTCGAGATAAGCAAGTATCGTGACACTCGGGGTCCCCCGTGGTGGGACTTTAATCTAGCCTAAGGTCCTAAGGTAGATGGGGGACATAAAATAAGTTCCATCTACAAAGTGAGATATCTCTGGCCAAAAGAGCCACACGACCTATATGGTCATCCAGTTCAGCCGAGTTGTCATAGTTTCAGTATATGATATGTACGAGTAGAAAAGCAAGTATGCCAAGATTCTGTGAGCTTCAAGTTTATGAAAGTTTATGTTTTCAGAAAAGATATGTATGCTCACATTTTTAAGTTAAATGATATAAGTATATTATGAAATAATCCATGGTATTTTATGTTCATGCATCTGTTGTTAATCACTAAGTTTTTAGCTTACGTTTTTGAAAACCTTTTCAGGAGACCAGTCCGAGGAGCAGTAAGAAGAAGATAGCAAGTAGACTTTAGTTTTGTGGCCAATGACCTTATGTTGTTTTGTAAGGGCTAGACCCTATATTATGTAGTGATGTACGGCCATGTCATGCATAACTTAATTTGGCCATGTGATGTATGTAGAAAGTTTAAAACTTAGGCACAACTCTGTATACAGTGTGCACACTCTACTTTATTATTTTCAGTATTATGACGCTTCGAAAAAGAAAAATTATACCAATTTGAATGAGTATGCACAGGTTAAAGATCAGTAGGCCTTGGCGGTAAGCCGCCGGCCGGTGACGTACCGTCGATCCGCATAGACCGAGTTGCGGGGCGTTACAATATATATGTTAGGTCTCTTACTAAGGCAAAAATAGGGATCTTAGAGAGTCCTAATTTAGATTCAATTAAACTACTAAATATTCTAGTTATATCATAACTTAATTTAGTAATTTAATTAATCCAAATTACTTGCACTAAATAATTTGAATTGTACTCTAAAGCAAAAGAACTAAAATACCCTTTTATCTCTATTTTATCATTGTAATCAAAATCTCTCCATGGATACCAATAATTAGGTTTGAATTAATTAATTATCTATCAAACCCTAACTATTTTTAACTCTTTTGATTCATAATTCATTTTTATTTAGTCATCAAAATAATAAATCTTCATTTCGATAAATAATTTATTAAAAGACCGGATCCGGATTTCAATGACTAAACTAATGAATTAACTCACAAAAGAGAGTGAGATTTTATACTAAGAATTAAGTATTCCCATAGACCTAACAATAACCACCCA
>BRYE01000005.1:18862811-18882811 GCA_030159115.1 Actinidia arguta var. hypoleuca | reverse complement strand
TTTGCAAGAATTTAAAACCATCTTTTTAATTAATACTTTTCTAAAAACTTTCTAAGCAACTACGTTTAAAAAAATATCAATCAAATAAATTTGTGAAAAATATTCTGCAAAACTATTTCGTACAACAATAACAGAATACTTTAATGCATGACTTAATCATTTAATAATTGTTTTTAATGTAGTCTTATTCTAAGTTAAAGTATACTCTTTATGCTTTTACATTCTCTCTTTAAAAGAAAACATGTTTTGTTAGTCTTATTTAGATACACTTCTTTAGCATTTACATTCATCTTCTTGATTAATCAATATGAAGAAACTTTTGATACCCAAAAAATTAATTGTCACATAGTTCAACACAAAATGACAGACTAAATTCAACGAACATACGCTTTAGTATAACCACCATTTAGAATTATTTCATTGAATGTTAAAAAAGGGGAGAATTATGTAAAAAAACTGAAGTTCGACTATGGGAGTAAATTGATCCTATAATTTTAATTATAATAAATCAAATCTCATAGTTTTAATTCGGTAGCAATTTAAATGATCTATTAGTCTTTAACCACCTAGGGTTAACAAAATCATCTTGTTCCTGTTCAAAATGCAGTAAAACCACGTCGTATAGAGGGTTTTCCTTTTGAAAACCCTAATCAAACATTTTTCATTCTAAAATTGTATAAAAATTTGATCCCTTTAAATAAATACAAAACTCAAACTCTCTAATTTGTCTTGTTAATTGGTTTGCTTAGGGATTTAAAAGGGGGTAGCACTATAAAAAGTTATTTTTGTGTATTTGTGGCGGAAATCAATTGATTTTGTTTGTCCTAGATATATGGAGATTAACAAATGATTTGAATTATTACTAGATTAAAAATTAACCTTTTCTAGTGTGAATGGTAGCCAAGCTTAATAAAATTAAATAGAAAAATCATAGTGGAATCTGAGGGGACCGGGTAATCAGAAGCATAATAGCCAAAATATTATCTCCAATAACATGTTTGATCATCAAATTTGTATTATATTCTGATGTGGGGTAAAATATTCGCCCGTTGATATTCAAAGTTGGGCATGTCACCTAAAGATACCATCTCCCCCATATCTATTCTGGTCTGATCATACCGTCAGTTGTGTACTCCGCCAATCAGTGACCTCGCCAACTGTTGTCGACGGGCGAGGTTGATCACCTCACCTCACCAAAGATTCTACTACCACGAAGACTTCTAATTACTCCCAACTTCTCAAGGATCTCCTCGTAGGACTCCTCCATTATCGCTTATAAGTGCGCATTGATCTCCAAATGAAAACTTCCTATTTTATTTTTGGTATTTTTGGGATATCCTCTTATACTTATCCGTCTGAAGATCTCACCGTGATCCGCTAACAGCCTATCATTCTCCATCTATATAAAGGCCGCCCCCCATCATTATAAGGTACGATTCATTGACTACACATTGATAGCTCTACTTGTTCATTGCTTAGCTTTTTATTCCTTGGTCTGATTCGCACGCTAGAGGGGTTTTAAGTGGCCTCACCCCCACCGATAACATTTGTTCATTGTTGCGCAAGTTGCCCGAGTTGTGCCGAGGTTCAGTGCTGAATTATAAGAGCAATATTGACTATTGGATTACTCACCCTAGATTTTTACCACAACATATTCTTTGGTTAAAACCAATCATTAGTACTCGATTATCTTGTTCTCATTAATTTACATTTCAAGCATAAAATTTAAGAGGTAATATTATTTTGAACTTCTCATGCCACCTTTTATCTTTTTTATGGAGTTTGTGTTAGTTTGTTTGGCACATTTTCTGCTATTGTTTATGGGATAAAAACATTTTGAATGTTGAGAAAAGAATTGGTAATTCATAAGTTCTATTTTGATAGTTTTGTTGATAACTCTATATCCAATTTAAAGACAAACTAATCCAAAGGATCAAACCCACTGACCACTAGCAAGACACCCGATTAAATTCAGTCCAACTCAAAAATTGATAGCACCTAGGAAGTGTCAAACCTAAGCTCCAAGTCTGAGGCTAAGATCACCAGGCTACTCGCTGAAGTTCTTATTTTGATACTTTTGACTTTCGCTTTTGGCAAAATCAGCTTTTATTAGAATTTAAAATACGACAAACACCCATGTATGTTTCTCTCTCTATGACAAACATATAGCTAGGCAAATTGAATGATACATATAAGTTATTTAAGTAGCCCCCAAGTAGGTAAGGAATGTATAGTATTTTGGCATTGAACTTTGTCTCATTGCTTGTATATATTTAGCATGATGACCACAATGTAACTACAAGTCCAACTATATATTTAATTTAGAAGCTTCCAAAATTCAAATGACTATAAAGTTTGTTTAATATGCTCTAGTCAATCCTTGCTTTCCAAGATTTCCATTTCGCTGGAGGATGCGGTCAGAGAGCTTTTCCTTGGAGAGTTTTCAAGGGGGTTATTTGAGAGGAGAATGATTTCTAGGGTTAGAGAGAGGCAGACCTTTTAGTGTGGCGGCTGAAAATAGGGTTTGGTTTTACTTTTTAAATTGTAAATCTGTGCAACTTTTGGCCTTCCTGTGATGTTCAATCGGTTGAGCCTTTTCCTCAACTGGTTAAACGTCCAAAATTTTATAATCTACTTGACTTCAACCGGTTGAGGAAAATGCTCAACCGGTTGAACTTCTATTTCAACTCCCTGCTCTTGTTCAACCGATTGAATATTTTGCCTTAAATAATCTATTTTTTTCCAACTGGTAAAACAAAAATGTTCAACCAATTCAACTTGCCGTAGACCCCAGACACTTCATTTTTTTCAAAATTCAACCCCAAATTAATCATTTTAAGTATCGTCAACACATCTCAACCTCTCTGCTCATGTCATAGCCCAATCATCCACCCTCCTCCCTTGACTTGGGCTCTTAAGATTAAAAATGATGGATTTTTCAAGTGTTTAGGCTCAAATAGGGTTGAAGGGATTCAAACTTAATGTCACGCCCCGCAACCCGGCCTATGCAAATCAAAGGCACGTGATCGGCTGTCGGCTTGCCCACCAAGGCCAACTTACCTTAACTCGGTTGATCACTTGTGCATACTCATTATAATGATATAAAATTTTACGAAAATGTCACAATAACTGAAATTAGAAAATGTAGATGACATACACAGTATTCAGAGTTGTGCCTAAGTTTTTAATTTTATACATACATATATGGCTGACTTTAATTATACATGACACGACCCATTGTAAACATACATAACATCGCTACATAATTTAGGGTTTAGCCCATACACAACGCCATAAGGCCCTCGAGCCACAAAACTATAATCTTGCATTTTCACCTTCTTCTCAAGGCTCCTCGGATTGGCTTCTTGAAAATGTTTTCAAAAACATAAGTTTTATGCTTAATGAGTAACAGCAATGCATGAACGTAGAATACCATTGATCATTTTCATAGTATACATATCTCATTTAACGTAAAACATGTGAGCATTACATAATTTTTTCTAAAATTTGAACTTTCATAAACTTGAAGTTCACATAAACATGGCATAACTTGCTTTCATAATCATACATAACATAGCTGAAAAAGTGTAACAACTCGGCATAACATAGTAACCATATAGGTTACGCTGGGGATCTTTAGGCAATAGACGTCTTTACCGTAGATAGTTTATTTCACGTTCCCTATCGTACGACTGTCGGACTTGGTTAAGGTCTCGCAATGAAAAGACTCCGAATGTCACTATACTTTGATACATCGAACATATTTTATTTTTCATGTAAATCCATCATCCATGGTTTTCAATTTATAACAACATACAAATATAATATGAAGTTAGAAGACATGGCATTTAATAGCATAACATATTCATTTTATGCATTGAAACATGAAAAACATTTGAATATATCATAGAACGTATTGAAAATATTTTGAAAGTACATAAATTTTGTTCATTGCATCTCTACTTAATACATAAGGGTTTGGGTTTTACCTTCTTCCCAAGCTTCCACAAGCTTCAATAATGGTTTCTTTTAGCTTTAGGTGAGTTCTCCAAGCTCCCTCTCTATCCCCTCTTCCTCTTCTTCTCCTTCTCCTTCTCTTTCTCCTTCTTCCTTTCCTCTCTTCTTCTCTTTCTTTTCTCTCTCTCTCTCTCTCTCTCTCTCTCGTACATGTGTGTGGAGTGTGTGGTGTATAAGTGTATATATTTAAGGCACACATGAAAATAATTCCATGTGCCCTCTTCCATCTTTACTTCCTTGTTCTTTTTTCTTTTCTTTCTTTCTTTTCCTTTTTTTTTACTTGTTATTACCATTTGAATGCCCACATTAGCATTCGAACGCTAAGAAGGAATTTGGCCCTAGCGTTCGAACGCTCTAAAGGTGTGAAACTGGTTGGACTCTGTTACAGGCTTTACTGTTCGAATGCCAAGAAAAATCTTGGCTTTAGCGTTCGAACGCTAAGAAATATCCTGGGTAGAAAACTAAATTTTAAGATTTTGAGAATATTCTAACTCTAATTTACTCACTTTGACCCTTGAATTTCTAGGCACTCATATTACTTAACATTCACGTCATAATTTACATAATTAAAAGAAATTAACGGGTTCGGGGTGTTACATCTTTCTCCCTAAAATAAAGTTTGTCCTCAAACTTGGCATAGTCATCATTCAAATAAAAAGGGATAACGCTCTCGCATTTCATCTTCTCATTCCCAACTAGATTCTTCCCATGTATGGTTCTGCCATAAGACTTGTACTAATGGAAGGACTTTGTTCTTAAGAACTTGGTCGTTGTATCATAATAAAACATGCTAGATTAGGCGTCGGTTACTACGTTGGCTTTGTCTGGATGATACAGAATGAAAAGATCATAATCTTTAATTAACTCACAATCTAAACCTCTAAGAGACGGTGAAAAAGTATAGCCACCTGCTTTCTAAATATATCTGGGAACTTGCTCCCAACAGGGAATATATATATAAAATTCTGAAACCCTTTGTGGGTTGAAAGATTTGCATATCTCGACTACTAAATACGAAGAACATCTTTGACACTCTTGTCATCAACTTCAAATTTGATTTGTAAGCCCATCTCAAATTTTTTTATTTTCAAGTATCTGAAAATGAGCATTTTCTCAGAATCTGAAGGTCTGTCAGTAAGTAGAATATCGCCTAGTAAAGTCCATCGTTACCATATAAAGTTATGTCTCCATTGTATAAAATTTCTACAATTTAAACTCATCTCAAGCTAATGAAATAGCCACAACATGTCTACATTTCCAACCTGCTCAGAAATTCGTAAAACTAAACCTGGATCCTTTTGCACTACAAGCATCTATGAGATCGTCTAACTCAGAAAGTTTCAAATCTATCTAGCATGATAACACTAAGGCATATGTAACTCTCTAGTGCTTTTTATTATTTGAATATCTCACAGTTTACCCAATGTTCAGTCGTTCTTTATAGTTCATAACAGTTCACAATAAAAAAGGATTTCATGCTTATAAATCAAGGAAACGTTGATCATACATGATTATGAGTCTATAAGTTTAGTTCATAACTCAAGTATTGAAATAATATGAAAACATTTATGCCTAAAGCTTTCAATTTACCTTAATCGATTCCCAAGGTATATTGCAACCTTCACAATTCATTTGAGATTTTGTTTCAGTTCAAGCAACTAATATCATACTCTAATACCTAATCCAAAATTCTAGGATTACTCGATCAACCCATGGTAACCTCTTGAAAAGATTTGGTTCCATTATGCAGAGAATTTCTTCCTTTGGAAAAAAAATTTGCCAACTCTGCATTATTTATAGATTAACTAAAATGGTACTTAACTAAGCGTAAGTATTACCGATGGAGTCATTCATATGTTCAACCCTTTAGGATTCCCTAATTTATCCCAAACTCGTAGAATGTAACACAAGGGATAGTTTTATCAATTCTTCTTAAAAGATGCCACGTGAATATCAATACTCCCAATTAAGCCCGTAAGCTATCCATGTTCTTCAAATATACTACTTATTCCAATTGTTCCAACTATAATTTGTATTAGATACCGACCATAAAAATATTCCCATAAAATAACACTATTAACTAAAGAGGTATTAGTTCATCTAAAAAAATCTAATTTGTTAACAATGCAATAATCCATCAAGTTAATTATTTTATCTAATCAAAACAAAATAAAATAGCAATCTTAGTAGTCCCATCACGCTTCCGCTGCACCACTCTAATAATACTATTTCGTTGCAGGCTTTAGACGAATAATTTTACACTCACGAGGGTAGAGTTCCATCCAATCGAACTTGTAACTTTTCGAAACAATCATCGTAATTTCATCATCAAGTTATTAACTCCAAGTTCAATATGGATAAGCCATTTGTTGTAGTTCATTCCGTTCAGATCAATAATCCTCTAAAGAATCCAATCAAAACTCTAAAAATTTTACTCTAACTGAACATAATCCTTCGCTAATGAAACTTCCCATAAGAACTGAAACAACAACTACAACAAAAATATTAAGGGAACTTGTATTAACACATAACTAGTCGTGCCGAACTTACATTCTGTAGTTCTATTTGGATTGAATGCTCTAAATTCTAGGGCTTATCACTTACCTTCTTAATATAGTATACCCCCCCCCTTTGTTTAATTGTTTCATTAGACGGAAAATGATGACTACATAGTAAATATCACTACTATAAATTAAAAGCTAACATACCTTTTATTTTCTATTAAGAAATCCATCCCTACAAGTCTCAATAATTAATTAACTCGTAAACATGCGTAACAAAACTTTACCTTTGTATCTATAGATAAAAGAAAACTAGTCCAATATTTAGTTTTCTCTCACAACACCTTATAAGACTCAAATGATTAAGTTCCTACGGAATATATCATTCTTCAAAACCACAAACATTAACTGCTACAATGAAATTCCAATACTAATTTGCCTCCTAGTATATTAAACGTAGCTATATCATAAATTTGATGTCTAACAAATCATATCCATTTCAACTGGTGTCCAACTCGACAACAAAAGTGCCACCGATACTATATGAAATTCAACCGTATAACATCAATCAAATGGATATTCCCAATTTCATCTCTTAGGTAAAGAAATTATCAAGTCATCAAAAGATATATATCACATCATACAACTTCAAAAGCATAATTATCCTAATCGTGAAAGGTTTTTCCAAAAGTCCAAACTAATCTCATTTTTGTATAACTTCAGGTCTTAGGGTCAAGCCCATCAAATGAGGTATAAATCCTCTAATTTATTCCAATTAGAGTACTCCACTTAGATCACGTTATTACGACTCAAACTATATATGAAGCCGTCCAAAGAAATTTCTCTAATTACTAGCAAGGTCATAGGTCATTGACCCAAACTAAATCGTACGATCATATATCCCTCATCCTTTAATCGATGATGGTAAATTTGAAACGATTGAACCCTTATGAAAGTTGATCCATACTCCCACGTGAAGTCATCAAGTGTCTCTCGAGAAGAAACACATATACACTTGTCAAATACGAAATCTACCAACATAATAATTTGTCTAGAAAACTAGAATACCATCACCACCATAATGGCATTATACTTTGAGTATCCTGAACTACTTGAACCATTTCTTTTAGGAATCTTTCTATACGTAAATTCGGTCTTCGAGCACTACTGCCCTTCTATGTTTCCTTTTCATGGTGGCATGGCTCATTATGTACATGTCAAACGCTTAGACATTTATCATAACAATAGCTAAATTATACTTTAGTAAGTCGTAAGTCATAAGTCGTATGTCCTATACTACATATCACATACCCTAGTCGATCTTAGCTTCCTATCTAAGCATGACTTGATCTTACTGTGTCCACTTATAGCTCTGACAGACATGGCTTACTCTTATGGTGTCAACCTATTGCTCTGATACCACTCTGTCACATCCCGCAACTCGGCCTATGCGGATCGAAGGCATGTGACTGGCCAGCGGCTTGCCCACCAAGGCCAACTTACCTTAACCCGGTTAATCACCTGTGCATACTCATTATAATGATATAAATTTCTCGAAAATGTCATAATAACTTAAATTAGAAAGTGTAGATGACATACACAGTATTCAGAGTTGTGCCTAAGTTTTTAACTTTATACATACATATATGGCCGACTTTAATTATACATGACACGACCCATTATAAACATACATAACATCACTACATAAATTAGGGTCTAGTCCATACATAATGCCATAATGCCCTCGGGCCACAAAACTATAATCTTGTATTTTCACTTCCTTCTCAAGGCTCCTTGGATTGGCTTCTTGAAAATATTTTCAAAAACATAAGCTTTATGATTAGTGAATAACAGCAATGCATGAACTTAAAATATCATGGATCTTTTTATGCTAGGGATCTTTAGGCAACAGACATTTCTACTATAGATAGTTTATTTCACGTCTTCTATCGTACGACTGTTAGGCTTGGTTAAGGTCTCGCCACAAAAAGACCTCGAGTGTCACTATACTTTGATACATCAAACATATTTCATTTTTCATGTAAATCCCACATCCATGACTTTCAATTCATAACAACATACTAATATAATATGAAGTTAGAATACATGACATTTAATAGCATAACATATTCATTTTATGCATTGAACATGAAAAACATTTGAATATATCATAGTACGTATTGAAAATATTTTGAAAGTACATAAATTTTATTCATGGCATCGTGTTACTCACCTCGATTTCCTTGGATAGGTGCTAGACTCGGCGTTCCTACATATAAGGTATGAGAATATCAATACTATAATCGAGAAGATTTAAAATTAATACAACAACTCTTAACTTGACCAAAAGTATACTCACTCTAGGATAGGCTACACTCTAGGACGACACTCCTAGACATAGGTACAAGGGTCTGAAGGCGACCATTCTCTAAACATCTTATGAAAGTGGACCTAAAGTTTCCCATTTGATAAGTCAAAGGGCCTAACATACTTTAGACAACTAAAATGTCTTAAAAGGAAAAGGTCAAATAGTTTGAATTCTGGCCTGGCATTCAAACGTTAAAACCAAGGCTGGAACTGGCGTTCGAACGCTAGGCTATAGAATATTCATCATTTGAACGCTCTGCAGAGGCGTTCAAACGTTATGGCAAAATGTCTGGTTTTCCCTTTCTGTCCATTCGAATGCTGCATAGAAGCGTTCGAACGCTAAGGCAAAAATGACTAAATTCTCCTCTATGCGTTCGAACGCTCCACAGAGGCGTTCAAATGCTAAGCATACGCAGCAGCAGTAACAGGAATGATCTTCAAAAATTACTAAAACTTTTCAAACACAACCCAACTTCTTTCAAGGCTCCTAGGGTACCAAGTACAATTCAAGGGGACTACAATAACTCAAAACCAACCTTCCAATCTAACCCTATCATGGTAGATCTAAATTTTAAAAATTTGAAAACCCTAACATGACAAAAATTGGGGGGGGGGGGGGTTAAACCTCACCTTCAAACCCACTTATTTGAGTTTTCAAGCTCTCAAACCCATAAATTTGGGACTCAAAAAGGCCTTAACCCCAAGCTTCCACAAGCTTAATACATACACATCTTTACTTAATACATAAGGGTTTAGGTTTTACCTTCTTCCCAAGCTTCCACAAGCTTCAATAATGGCTTCTTTTAGCTTTAAGTGAGTTCTCCAAGCTCCCTTTCTCTCTCCTCTTCCTTTTCCTCTTCTTCTCCTTCTTCTTTTCCTCTCTTCTTTTCTCTCTCTCTCTCTCTCTCTCTCTCTCTCGTATGTGTGTGTGTGGAGTGTATGGTGTATAAGTGTATATAGTTAAGGCACACATGGAAATAATCCCATGTGCCCTCTTCCATCTTTACTTCTTGTTCCTTTTTCTTTTCTTTCTTTCTCTCCCTTTTTTTATACTTACTATTACCGTTTTAACGCCCACATTAGCATTTGAATGCTAAGAAGGAATTTGGCCCTTGCGTTCGAACGCTGCGTTCGAAAACTCTGAAGGTGTGAAACTAGTTAGACTCTATTATAGGCTTTAGCGTTCGAATGCTCTCTTTAGCATTTGAATGCCGAGAAGAAATCTTGGCTTTAGCGTTTGAACTCCAATACTAGCATTCGAACACTAAGAAAAATCCTGGGCAAAAAACTAAATTTTTAGATTTTTAGAATATTCCAACTCTAATTTACTCACTTTGATCTTGAATTTCTAGTTACTCATATTACTTAACATACACATCATAATTTACATATTTAAAAGAAATTAACGATTTTGGGGTGTTACACTCAAAATATGTGGTCTTTTAATAAATTGAATGTCATTGTATCATCCCCTAGGTGCTATAACTTATGTAATGAACAAAATTGAGACCATAGATAACATGTTATGCCCTAATAAGAATATTATATTCACGCAATAAAAAAGGAGGCCCAAAATTTATAGATAGGTGATTAAGTCTCCACTCTTTTATGTCAAGATTTCATAAATGCATAGTAATTCAACTTTGTTCATTAGATTATGCAATTGCGAGTAAATATGGCCCAAGATACGAACATATAATACTTAAGCAACATTCCAATTTCAATAGGTCAATTGATCATGCTTTGAGTCAAATATGTCCTTTAACCACTAATTAAGCCAAAATTTATCCAAATTTTAAAAAAATTAACCCTTCTCCACTACTTTATATTATGTTGTTGTTAAAATAAAAATATATGATATCCAACTTAACCTTCACACCCCAGCTTGAAATGTACAGTGTCCTCAATATAAAATGAAAGCAAGTAATAAAATAAAAAGAAACGAGGTCATTTATGAGCATAACATCCCGTTAAGTAGGGCAAATGCATGTGAATCTAAAAACATGGATTGCACTCAATGTTATTTCTACAAAATAAATGTTAGAACACATACCAAAAAGGTGCAGTTTAATATAGCATGAACATAAGGCAAAAATAGAAAATTAACCTACATGTACAAAACCAACCTTGAATCATCGGGTGGTTTTCAATTGTTAAAAACACCACCATCTGGTTGATAGTGATGAACAAAGGATCCCAGTTTAAATCCTTTTGATAAAAAGTTATATTCAAACCATTTCAAATGATCAAATAGTTGAAAATTTTCCTATTTTAGACACTATGAATACTGATGTTCCACCACTAGTCCATTCTCAACTAGGTTAGTTTTGAAATTGTTAATCAATTGGACGAAGTAAGGATCCACAACCCAGTTAAACTTGTCCACACCAAGAAAGTCTATTAGTACTACTGTAATGAATGAATTAGTTAGGACATCAGGACTAAAGTTAAGCAACTCAACCTTATCCTCACATTGAGTAGGTTCATTGGATGGTGCGACTAGTTCTTGTGTCAAATTTTGGTGATCCTCAAGGCTATTCTCAACCTCCAAATTAGTGGGTTCACTATATGTTTCACACATCTCATCGTTATCCTCCTCACTATAAGTTTTTACTTCTCATATTAGTTCTTACTACCCTTGAGTCCATGACTCGTATTCCATTAAATGTAGTAACAAGTTGATCCACTTGTTCGGCAATTGATTGATATTCAGACATGAATATTTGAACACTAGCCTCATAATCTTGTAAGGTTTGCAACAGACTCTCCTCAAAATCAATATTTTCTTGAGGTGGTGGAGGAGAGTAATCTTGGTAAGGTTATTCTAGAGAATCCATATACTGGGAAGGTGGATAAAAGTACCAGAGTCATCTATCCAAGGTTCTTGAGTCCAAGAGGAGTTAGAGTAGCTTTCCCGGTTTCATGCATTCTTGAGTAGTATTGACATATTTTTGAATGAATTCGGGAAACACATGAGTTTGAGGACGATCAGTCATGAAGTGGTTGTGACTAGAACATATAAGACATGGCTCTTTGAAAAATATTTCCTCATGGCTGGGTTGGGGACACAATGTTTGTTGGCTTTGAATGAACATCTACAACATGTCCTCTAGACTATTTTGGAGGACGTTGGTACACATTTTAATTTAGGGGATTATGACCTTGTGGATTATAAATTTTTGCAAAATTTTGGTGTCCATAGGGCCCTTGCCCTATTGAGGTCATGTATTGATGTGGGTCAGTGTACACAAGTTCTTCTGACAAAAGGGGTGGAGGTGAATATGTAGACACATTATATCAATCCATGCATGATTAGATTGTGGCATTTCAAAATTGTAGTCAAAAGGCATCATATATTTTTTTTTTATCTTTATATTGTTTTTTCTCAAAAGCAAAAACTGTAACGCCCCGCAACCCGGTCTATGCGGATCGACGGTTCGTCACCGGCCGGCGGCTTGCCGCCAAGGCCTACTTATCTTTAACTTGTGCATACTCATTCAAATTGGTATAATTTTTCTTTTCTTTTTCTTTTTTCGGAAGCGTCATAATACTGAAAATAATAAAGTAGAGTGTGCACACTGTATACAGAGCTGTGCCTAAGTTTTAAACTTTCTACATACATCATTACATAATATAGGGTCTAGCCCTTACAAAACAACATAAGGCCATTGGCCACAAAACTAAGGTCTACTTGCTATCTTCTTCTTACTGCTCCTCAGAATGGTCTCCTGAAAAGGTTTTCAAAAACGTAAGCTAAAAGCTTAGTGAATAACAACAGATGCATGAACATAAAATACCATGGATTAATTCATAACATACTTATATCATTTACTTAAACATGTGAGCATACATGTCTTTTCTGAAAACATAACTTTCTTAAACTTGAAGCTCACAGAATCTTGGCATACTTGCTTTTGTACTCGTACATATCATATACTGAAACTATGACAACTCGGCTGAACTGGATGACCATATAGGTCGAGTGGCTCTTTTGGCCAGAGATATCTCACTGTGTAGATGAAACTTATTTAATGTCCCCCATCTACCTTAGGACCTTAGGCTAGATTAAAGTCCCACCACGGGGGACCCCGAGTGTCACTATACTTGCTTATCTTGAACATAATTAGCTTTTCTTGTAAATCATGCATCCATGGATTTCAATACATAGCATAGTAACATTGAATACTTTGAAAGGCATGGCATTCATATTTAGAACATAATCATTGATGCATTGAAAGCATGGAAAATTGGTTACATATAACATAATACGTATTGAAAACACTTTTGAAGATACATAGGTTTTGTCCATGGTATCGTGTTACTCACCTTGGTTTCCTTGGCTAAATGTTACACTTGGCGTTCCTACACATATATGACATACGATACAAAATGTCAATACTATGATCGAAAAGGTTTAAAACTAATATAAAAACTCTCGACTTGACTAAAGGTATCCCCGCTCAAGGATAACCTACGCCCTAGGGCGACACTCCTAGGAATAGGTTTAAGGATCCTAGGTTGACTATTAATGGCCAAAGACAACACTTGTCTATAGTTCCTTCATCGCATCCCATTTACCTCACGATAATAAATATACCTCCTAGGTCAATATCATTTGAAAATAGACTTAATGACCTTCAATTTGGTAGGTCATGAGTTTGAAACGCATCTCAAATGAATAAGTTATGCTCAATTGAATAAGGACTAATTTCTAAAGAAAATTGTGTTGTTGGTAAAAGCTTAGGTCGACTTTAAACTTCAATATCTCATAATATAGATGGAATTAAATTGTAAACTTTATATTATTAGAAAGATCTACGAGTCTATTTTCCAACGCTTCAAACGGTGTCTCAATCCGAATTTTCTAGAGAAAGTTATGCCCGTTTTACAAAACAATGTCTGGGCTGAAAATGGTCTGGCGTTGGAAAGTGGCGTTCGAACGTCAGGCGTTCCAACGTGGCGTTCCAACGCCTAGGCAAAAATGAAAATCCTAACTCTGGACGTTCCAACGTGGCGTTCCAACGCCAGACGTTCCAACGTGGCGTTCCAACGCCTGGGCAAAAATGAAAATCCTAACTCTGGACGTTCCAACGTGGCGTTCCAACGCCTGGGCGTTCCAACGTGGCGTTCCAACGCCTGGGCAAAAATGAAAATCCTAACTCTGGACGTTCCAACGTGGCGTTCCAACGCCTGGGCGTTCCAACGCCAGTCGCGCGCAGCAGCAGAATTGGCACGAAATTTGTCAAAAACTTATCCAATCTTAATCCAAACTTCACCAAAGTTTTTATGGCTCAACTACACACTCAAGAGACAACAATAACTCAAACTCAAGTCTCAAAACTAACCCTAGCATGGTAGATCTAAGGTTAAAGTTTCAAAAACCCTAACATTTAGAAATTTGGGATTTTTGTTTCTAGCATTTAATTTCTTTGAATTGAGCTTCAATATGTTTCAATTGGGACTTAAGGGAGTCCTCTAAACTCAACATTGGGCTTACTAAAAACATCTAAGGCATAACCTAATTTCTTCAACTTATACATATACATAAAAATAGATTTTTCTCACCTCCTCAAGCTTGGTAGAGCTTTCAATGGCTTCCTTAGGCTTGGATTTGGGACTCTCTATCCAAGTTTCTCCTTCTCTTCCTTTCTTCTTCTTCTCTCTCTCTCTCTCTCTCCGAATTTTTGTGTGTGTGTGTGTTTGGCTTGGTGTTTTGAAAGAAACACATGGGATTCAATCCCATGTGCCCACCTCCACCCTTTTCTTGTTACAACCTTCCTCCTAATTGGTCATTTCCTCTATTTTGGTCACTTTTGACCCCTTTGACCATAAAATACTTACAATTAGGTCCTAATAGAATTAAATTTTACATTAAGGCATGAATAAAAGAAATTTATGGGTTCGGGGTATTACAAAAACTAAATAAAAGAAAACAACACTTACAATCTTTGTGATGAATTCACAAGGAACTCAATCTTGACATTTAGCTCCCTGGCAATGACATTTTTGATGAATTCAAAAAATGCTTGTCATTTTTCTGATGTTACTTTATCTATCTATTTCAATTCTCAAGCGTAAAAACCTACCATTGCATCATAATACTCGAAAGTGCCGAGGTTATTTCCATAGAGAGCTTGAATTGTACGATTGAATGTTGTTGCAAGTGTAGAAATTATAAAAAATGTATTTTTTTTTATTTTTTTGCAAGATTGATTTGGTTGAATTAAATGATATGCAATAAATATAAGAATGGCATGGTTCAAGTATTCAGTCTTCTTCTAGCTTAGATGCTCTAATTTCTTCTCCCTTACTTGTACTCAACCAACTCTCAAAGTAAAAATAAATATTGGTTGGAGGATTTTGCAGTGAAAAAGAGTTTTTTATATGTAAAGATGTGTCTATGTAATCGATAATGGATTTGTATACTTGTTTCAAATATTTAGAATGCAAGTGATCTAAGCATTAATTATATCAAATGGGCTTGTTGATAAATAATCAAAGTTATCTAAGTATTATTTATACCAAGTGGACTTGATAACAAATAATCAAAAATGTGTACAATTTTAAATTTTGATCTATGAAAATGCCATTAATCAACCATAGACAAACATTTAAATCATTTTGGCGGAGAGAAGAAACTAATTCAATCTAAAGTTGGGAAGAAGATATAGTCCTTGGACCAAGCTAATAGATATAGCCCTCCATGGATATAGAGAGTTCAACCATGTATGTAAAGTAATCTAATAAAGTAAGAAAAGTAAATATAAATCAAGGAATAATAGCAAAAATGGAAATTGCAAACTTAAATAAAAAGAATTTACAACCATTAATTGAAAGCGTAGCGTCATTGAAGAACACAAATTGAATTCGAAAATAGAGTGCTTCTAATCTAATCTAATCTAAGAATTTAAAAAAGAAAATGATACAAAGTATTGAATAAGAGGGGATTCTTCAAGAGGAAAAATCCCCAAAACTAAGTGTTTTGGGCTCTCCAATTCTCTTCCAAAAGCTCCCTTTCAATTGCTAAGATTCTTCTATTTATAGAGCTTGGAAGAGGGTGAAATGAGTGGTCCAAATGCCCCCAAACTGTAGCCTTCGAATCCATCATTTAATACTCTACCACCCACTTCAACTGGTTGAGACAAGGGCTCAACCGATCAAGCCGATTTCGTTACCTTTAAGTCTATGCTATGCTTCAAGGTTCAACCGGTAGAACTTTTTGTTCAACCGGTTGAAGTATGGCGGTTTGTCTTTTGATGAAGTTCAATCGGTTGAACTCCAAGGCTAGACCAATTGGGGATGGTTGTAAAACCTTTTGTTTGTCTTCGATCGGTTGAGGAAATTCCTCAACCAGTTGGGCATTCCCCAATTTGGCTTCCGCTTTGGCTTAACCGGTAGAACTTATAGGTTCAATCGGTTGAGAATTGAAAATTTTCATTCTCGACTCTTTCGCTTCAAATCATTTTCATTTCGCCTTTTTGCCTCCTCTGATCCTCTAACGCTCTTTTTGAATTACAAAACGATTTAAACTACATGCGCCAAACAACGATTAAATAAAATAGATAATGTGCACAATAATATTAAAATGTGAGAATATCCATCGGTTATAACAATACACTGCGTGAATCAACATATCACCAAAAAAATGCATATATATATAATAAAGTCATTAACGGCCTACTCATACAAACTAACTATTATATTTTACACAATCAATTTCAAGGCTTCCCAACTTCTATGCAAAGTTAGATGTGTCATTTTCACATCGATTAGACTGTGAAAATAACTTACTTTTTTAGGTAATTTTCTTACTAACCCTTTGAACATTTTCGTTCCCTGACTATTGAAATCTGTTGTACGTATTAATCATTTATATTGATCATATACATTAATATAAGTTTAATATTTTTGGGTAACTAACTATAACAATTCGCAACAAAAATCATATATTTTCATAGTTAATCCAAAGCTTCTAATTTTCATAATTAGCCACAACAATTCATAACTCGTCTATTTTTATTATCTGATTGGGAAAGCTTCCCAATTAATGATTTGACCACACAAATAAAAGCCATTAATATTCAATGTCTCCCATTAGAATCATTATTTTTTTTGTCTTAACGGCTTCTTTTTAAACTTGAAGAAAATTTGTACATATTTAGATTCCTCACCTTAAGAACTTAAAAACTGTAAATTTTTGATCAAAGAGTGAAAAAAAATCACTAAAGGAAAAAAGACTCAAAAACCAAAGGAGCTAAAAAATCTATTTAAAAAAAAAAATCTAAACCAAACAGGGCCTTAAAATAGATTTTGTTAAAAAAGATGGTTAGGAATGTCAACATAACCAACTAGGTTAGCTCAGTTGGCCACCTTTTTACACTTTCAAATGGGTCAATTTGATGTAATATTATATTTTTTTACCGTTTGTAATAAAAAAAATTGGTCAATATAACATTTTAGGGCTTAACAACAAAAGAAGTTTCCCTTATAAAAAGTGCATAATAAAGGCATGTCATGACAAAAGAAATGAAATATGTGTAGTTGTTGACACTCCTAAGAGGACAGTATGGATTCTTCATTATCCTTGATTGCAAAATTAATGGTCTCATAAGATTCCTAATTAGTGAACTCACACAACACATTTTAACCATAACATAATAATATACAAACAAAAAAATTATACTCTCATCAGGGGTTCTAATTAGTCGATTTCAGAGATTGCTGCATGTTCTAACACTAGTAATTACATGTGCCCACGGGCACTATGTAAAAAGAAAGATCATTTGTTAGAATTTTATAATTAAAAAATAGATAAGATATAAACATCATATAAAAGATATATTGTATTCATATATGAAGAGGTATAATACTATAAAATAAAGAACAAATTAGAAAGTATAATAATTTTTAAAAAAATATTGCTTATTTGAAACAAATAAGGAAAAAAAAATATTTTTAATTTTTTTTTGTGGGTCTCACTAAAAAAATGATCAAATAAGTAAAACATATGCCCAACTTTAAAAGTTTTTTGTCCATTGAATCAAAATTTATGTGGACCCTACACCTTTGAGTAGAAGGAAGTGATAGTTTTAGGGGAAAAAAAAATAATATCAGGTGAAATTTCAGCCGTTAGATTCACTCAAATAGATTTTAACCGCAGATAGTGGTAGATAGATTTGATATTCAAAATGAATTGTGCTTTATAGTATAGATAGATAGATAGAAAATAGTTTGGAAGATTTAAAAATATGTATGTTTTATATTATAGATTTTTATCCTTACTCTGATAAATTTATTTAGATATTAATTTTCCTCAAATACTATTATTATAACTATTGAATAAATTAATTTTAATAAATATTAAAAAATATAATTAAAGAAAATAGACTTATGAAAATAACTTTCCTTTCTATTTAAGGTAGTTTTTTTATCTGTTTTATTTTTCAGATTTTATTGTCTTTAGTGAATTTTTTTTACTGATTAATTAATATTTTATATTTTTTGATTTTTCTTGATAAAAAAAGTTCAAAAATATAAAAATTATCTAATTTAACAGAAATTTTATTAAAAATAAAAAAATATCTCCAAATTAAATATTTTTTTATATTTTTATACTCTTATCATCAAAATAAATAAAATAATATAAAAGTTTAATTAAATAAAAAAAATATTAAATACAAAAAAAAAAAAAAGATGTATTTCAGTTTTTTTTATGAGTTTCACAAAAAAATAATTTAATGAATAAAATATATGTTCATCTTTAAAAAAAATATATTTATTGAATAAGAACCTACGTGTGTTTCATATCTTTGATAAGAAGGAAATGATATTTTTGAACGAAAAAAAATAATTTTAGATAAAATTTTAGCTGATAAATTAATTTGTATCGATAAGAAGAGATAAATTTAGAATTTAAAAACTAAGTTATGATTTGTATTATATATTCCTGCACCCAGATTCAAACACTTGGGATTAAGAGCTCGTATTCTCTTTAACTCAGAGTTGAAGCTTGATTGTATGAAAACCCTTGTATGCAGATCTACTTTGTTCGAAGCTTTTGTCTGTGCACAGATCTAAGCTGATAATTTGCTGTTGCTGGTACCTCATACATCAACATTGTACCAACAGTCTGGGGAACTGGATTCAGCCATCTGGTCTCAGATCTTTTCTGGCTGTATTCCCAGATCTGTATTGTTCTCTCTGGGCTTTTCTGGAACTAAAGCTTCTTGCGTAAATTCTGTACGCAGCTTCTGTAAGTTTTTGTTTCCAGTATTGTTTCGTGATTATTGCTTTATGGTACTGACTTCTACAGGTACTCTGAACTTCTCTTGTAAAGCTTCAAACTCCATATCTACAAGGCATTGTTCATGCACTGTTCAGATTAGTCTTAGTTTCCATGAACTAGCTTTTGTTCTTGTTCCTTAGCTTCTGAAATGGGCAAAGGCAAGAATAGGAACAAGAAAGGAGAACAAGGATCTACATCCAAGGAAGCATTAGACTTTCTCTCGGATCCAATGTTTGCAAAGGCTCTGGCAAGAATAGATGTAACGCCAGTAGGATGGGCTAATGGTACTACTGGTTCTGCTATAGTTAACCAAAGGAAAGTAAAAACTGCTACTGCTCCTATCCCCTCTGGGTTGGGTAAACAAGCTGAAATTCGTGGAAATCCTACTGATACAGTGAAAACTGTGGCATCCTCATCTACCAGAGCAACTGACAATGAAGATGCAACGCCAGTTTCTGAAATAGGTCCATGTATGGAGATGTCAAACGACATGGCAACTTCCTTGGTAGAGGAATCTTAGGGAGTAGAATTAGAGGAAGAATCAGTCACAGACTCCCGAACCTTGGGAGATGAAGATTCAGAGAGCACACAAGGTGTCTGTCAAAATGCCAATAAGAAAGAGGTGACTGCTCCTAATGAAACTGCAGTCTCAGTGGAAGTCAAAAGAAGGGATCTTCCATCTCAAGGAGCAAGAAAAGATTCTTATGTTAGCCTTTTCCAAAACAATAGGCGTCCTTCTCTACGAAGCCAAGTAGAACAAATTGAAACGGGGGATGGTCCAATCCCAATAGTGGCAGAGGAAATACAAGACGCTTGGAGCCCATGGAAAA
>BRYE01000005.1:18842811-18847811 GCA_030159115.1 Actinidia arguta var. hypoleuca | reverse complement strand
GTTTAGTGCAAAATGGGGGATGACACTCCCAATGTCTATCTTCAATGATAGTATCTTGTTGGTACATCAGGGGTTTCAACAAACCTCTGAAACAAAATGGGGTCCTTAGTCATATGAGAAGGAACAAGGTAGATATCATGGGTATTTTGGAAACAAAACTCAATCAACAAAGGTCAAGAGATTTGGTCAAGTTCAAGTTTAGAAATTGGGGTACATGTGATAATTTTCACCAGCATCCGAATGGTAGAATTTTAATCATCTGGAAGGAAGATAAGGTGGATCTCCAAATGATAGATTGTTCAGACCAAGTTATTCATTGTCTTGTCACATGTAAGATTTCCAATACTAAGATCTGCATTTCCTTTGTCTATGCTTTCAACTCTTTAGTGGGCAGAAGGCCTTTATGGGCCAACCTAGACAGTTTTAATGCAGCTTTGAGGGATCTTTGGCTTATTTGGGGGGATTTCAATAATGTCCTCAAGTTGGAAGAAAGATCTAATGGGAGGCCAATGTCCTCTTATGAAATAAGGGACTTCCACCAGTGCTGTAGAAATTTGGGCCTCGAAGATACTCCTTTTTCAGGGGCTTTCCTTACTTGGACCAACAACTCCACTTGGTGCAAGCTGGACAGGGCTATGGTAAACAGCAAATGGATTAGGGAAGGGTTGAGGGCTCATGCAAATTTTGACTTTCCTGGGAAGCTCTCAGATCATTCTCCATGTGTAGTCTCTCTGTGAAAGCAACGTTCAAGGGGTAAAGACGTTTAAGTTTTTTAATATGTGGGCTCTCCATAAGGACTTTCAGGGCATTGGGGATTTAGTTTGGGCCTCTCAAATTCGAGGAAGTGCTATGTTTAGATTGTGTAGGAAGCTAAAAATTCTTAAGGAGACCCTAAAAGCCCTCAACAAGAATCAGTTCTCACACATTTCTTACAGAGCAGCTGCAGCAGAGGAAAAGTTATGTGATATTCAGCATCAGCTCCACGATAGTCCTTCAGACTCTCTTCTTCAGGATAAATTGGTGGAATCGAAGTCCACAGCTCTCAGGCTAGCAGAAGCAGAGAGAAGCTTCTGCTCACAGATTGCTAAAATGAAATTCTTCAAAGATAGTGATAAAGGCACAAAATTCTTTCATGATCTTATCAAGAGCAACAGAAGTAGAAGTCAAATAGTATTCCTATCCCTCTCAGATGGGTCCAGGTCTACCTCTCTCCATCAGGTTAGCAATGCATTCTTGGATTTTTGTAAGGATCTTCTTGGCACTAGTTCTCCTTGTTCCCAATTGGATAATTCTATTCTTTTGGATGGTGAACAAGTAAGCGAGGCTCAAGCCACAGATTTGATTAGAGCTGTATCTGATGAGGAAATAAAGGGTGCCTTGTTCAGCATTGGACATGACAAATCTCCAGGCCTGGATGGGTTCTCTGCCTATTTCTTCAAGAGGGCCTGGAGCACAGTAGGCTCAGATTTTTGTGAGGCCATAAGGGAATTCTTCTCCTCAGGGTAACTCCTTAAGCAAATGAATCATTCGATTATTGCCCTTGTCCCCAAAAGCAAAACAGCCTCTAGAGTGGAAGATTTCAGGCCAATAGCTTGCTGCAATGTTTCTTATAAGGTAATTTCAAAAATCTTGGCTGTTAGGCTAGCTCCAGTTATGACAAAGCTGATTGATCCTGCTCAATTTGCCTTTGTTCAAGGCCATGCCATGGTTGAAAATGTTTTCTTGGTTCAGGAGCTCCTTAAGCATTATGTTTGGAGTAGGGTTTCTCCTTGATGCATCCTAAAGATCGACTTAAGGAAAGCTTTTGATAGCATCAATTGGGGCTTTATGAAAAATGTGCTTTCAAGGTTGGGCTTCCCTAGTCTCTTCATGAATTGGATTATGCAATGTGTGACTACTGCCTCTTATTCATTATCCATCAATGGATCCCTTCATTGTTTCTTCAAGGGCGAGCAAGGCATAAGACAAGGTGACCCTATCTCTCCGTTCCTATTTGTCCTGTGTCTTGAATATCTATCGAGGAGCTTAAAGAATCTGAAGCATAATAGGGATTTCAACTTCCACCCCATGTGTAAAGTCCTGATTATCACTCACTTGGCTTTTGCGGATGACCTTATGCTGTTTTCTAGAGGGGATGAGATCTCAATAAAAGATTCTTTTGAGTAAACTGGTGAGTTTTGGGGATTGTTCATGGCTTCAAATGAATCTTCAGAAGTCGAGCATATATGCAGCAGGTATGTCATGTGTAGACCTCGACTCCATCAAGTCCTCATCCCTCCTCTCTGAGGGAAAATTTCCTTTTAGATATCTGGGGCTGCCAGTTGTAGCTTCCAAGCTTACAATAGCTCAATTCCACCCATTCTTAGACAGAATTTCAAACTGTGTTAATTCATGGGCAGGTATGATGCTAAGTTATGCGAGTAGATGTGAGCTTATCCGATCAGTTTTACAAGGAGTAGAGTGCTTTTGGCTATCTAGCCTATCCATGTCAGTTGGGGTAAGGGATAAAATGAATAGGATGTGCAAGAACTTCCTATGGGGAGGTCAGTGTTTTGTGGTTAAAAAAGCCCTTGTTGCATGGGTAGATGTTTGCCTCCCCAAAAAGGAAGGAGGGTTAGGTTTCGAGAATCTAGAAGCTTGGAATCTTGCCCTTCTATCAAAGAACCTCTGGAACATTAATGCAAAGAATGACTCTCTTTGGGTTAAATGGATACACCAAAATTATTTTCAGAACACGACTATTTGGAGTTACAACAGCTGCAAGCAAGATTTAAAATATGTTAAAGCATATTCTGAATGTGAGGGATAGGATTGCTGCGGGAGAGGGATCAATTCAGGCAGCTATAATTAGGGTAGAACAGTGGGTCATTAATGGGAAATTCAATTCAAAAGCTGCCTATGACTTCTTCAGACCTCGAAAGCACCCCCCTAACTTGGACTAATCTGGTATGGCATAGTAGCATAATCCCTAGGCACTCCTTCATTCTGTGGCTGGGTTTGAAAGATAGACTACAGACAAGAGACAAGCTTTAGGAGCTCATTGAAGACAAGGTATGTCCCCTATGTTCCGCTAATGATGAATCCATTGATCACTTGTTTTTCCAATTTGTTATAGGCAAGCAGGTGTGGTCCCGCATTAAGCAATGGTTGGGCATCACGCGAACTATGTACACCTTGAAATCTGTTGTAAAGTGGTTATATAAGGAAGCAAGGGGAACAGGGGTCCAATCCAAGGCAAAGAAAATAGCCCTTGCCTGCTCAGTATACTACATCTGGGAAGCAAGGAATGAAAGGATTTTTGAGGGTGTGATCAAACAGCCCCAAGACATTGTGAGACGAATTCAATTGCAAGTGTATAGGGTTATTTTTACCCTCTATCCAGATGTAACAAGCCTTTGATCCATTTATCCCGGAGTTGTTCTTTTCACTTGGTCCTGGCTCTGCTTGTGGTTGCTGCTTCTGCTGTGGGGTTTTGGTTGCTATTTTGCTGTGGTTTGCAGCTAAGTCCTCAAGCCCCTGTTGTTGATTCCGCTGATGCAGTGTCTTCATGATCCTGTAGATGCAAGTTGATTGCTTGTTGTTTGAGGAGGCGTTTGCTGCTGTGTGTGTTAGCTTTGTTCTGCTCTCAAGAGGGCAATATGCTGCTGGTTGTCTCTTCTGATATCTCAATCGGGTTAAAGCTAGTTGTGTATCCTGCTGTATTGTCGTATGTCTCTGGAATAGATAGCTAGTCTGCTCTGCCACTTGTGGTTAGCTGATGTCTTGTCTTGCAGCATCTTCTTTCTGCTGTTGTTGGTATGCTGTTTTTCTACCGGTAGTGGATCACAGCCCTACCGGTAGTCATGTCCTGTAGCTTCCTGTCCATTCCTTTCTCTTCTGGATAGGTCTTCTATTTGTTCTTTTTCTGTAGTTGTAGGGTGTAGATAGTTTCTGGTCCTTTTTAGGTAAAAAAAAAAAAGGTCTGGGTCTGGGTCTGGGTCTGGGTCTGCAGCTTCTTAATGCTTGCTACTGGTTTCTATGAGCCTAGGTGCTCAGTCCTGTTTATTTTTTAAAAAAAGTCTTGGTCTGGGCCTGGGCCTGGGTCAGCAGCTTCTTGCTGCTGCTAATTGTTTCTATGAGCCTAGGTGCTCAGTCATGTTTATTGCATAAAAAAAAAAAAAAAAAAGGTCTGGGTCTACAGCTTCTTGTCGCTGCTGTCCTGTTTATTGCTTAAAAAAAAAAGTGTATCTGTTCCTGGGAGGATCTCAGGTTTGTTCGCTTGCAATAGTAGGTTGCTAGTTCTCGTCCCATCTCATAGGTATAAGCTTCCTAGCCCTTCTCTGCCAAGGGAGTAAGAGCTTAAGCCATGGCTTTGGCTTTGTGGAGGTGTTGATTGTCCATGCTTGTAGATCCTGTCTATATTGCCTCTTCTAGTTTGCTAGTTCCTTGGTCTGATAAGGCTGCTTCTAAATTCTCTTTTGGCCAAGGATTTTACTGTTGCTTTTCCTGATGCTGCGTGTAAGGCTAATTTTAGTTCTACTGTTGCTGTTGCTGCTCTCTGCTGCAGCTGTGGGTTTGCTGAGGTTGCTGCCTCTTAGTGTTGATGCTGAGTAGGCTCAAGTTCTTTCTAAGGCTGAGCTGGATCTTTGGCTGCTGCTTGGGTTGCTGTTGATGTTGGGATTGCTCTGGCTATTGTTGATTCTGCTGTAAGTTGATATGCTGGTTCTGTTCTTCCCTGAGCCTGCATTGGAGGGCTGCTTCTAGCTAGTTGTTGGAGCAGATCTTTGGTTTCTTTGGATTTTGAGTCTTCGTTCTGCTGCTGCTCCTAGTAGTTTTTGTTAGTTGGATCATCTCCCAACCTCAATTGGGGGTTATCTCCTGATTCGTTCGTCCCGGTTGTGGGATTTGCTATTGCTGGCCTTGTTTGAGGCTCAGATCTTGCTCTGTTTTTCAATTATTGAATGTCTTGTTTAGGCCATGTGCCTTTTGATGGCCTCTTGGGTATATCCGGAGGTATATTC
>BRYE01000005.1:18817811-18822811 GCA_030159115.1 Actinidia arguta var. hypoleuca | reverse complement strand
TTAAAAATAATTTTTGAGTGTGTCAAAACTTTAAAAAATTTAAAAGTAACTTTAAGGTGATTCTAGAAAGTTATGTTGGAGATGCTTCGGAACAAATTTTGGTGTCATTAAAGTACTGAAAGACAAAATCTTCTCTAATTATTTCAAAAATATTTTTTATTAAAAAAAATAAAGGGCAAAATAGATAATTTTACAAAAAAAGTTGATTTTCAAATTTTGTAACAAACAATACTCTCCATCTTTAATTTATAATATCACAGTTGTAACAAATAATTTTATCAAGTTTTACTACAATTTTAAATCTATAATTTAAAGTAAAATCCTCATTCAAAATTTAAAAGTTGATTTTCACAGTTATGACAAAATTTTCACAGTTATGGCAAATACTCCCAAAGTAAATTTCACAAAGTCATAACAGAGGCAATATCAAGTATTACCACCACTAGCTTGATGACATAAGATTTGAGATTCTGAGTTGCAGAAATTAGTTTTCTTTTGAAAAAGCCGAATTACTTTCTCTCCCAAATCTCATAATAAGCTAGTGAAAACTTGGGTACAACATTTTACCATTAAGGATTTTATACCCTATCGAGTTCAGCTAGTTCGATATTATTTGCATTTGCTTCATTTTTTCCAATTTTTGTACATGCTCTCAAAATAAAATAAAATAAAATAAAAAAATTGATAAGAAACATACCAAAAAAAAAAAAGAAACAATAATGAAAATGGAGTCTTGCTAAGGAGCACAAAGTAACAATTTTTTTTGTATTTCAACGTACATTTCACATTTTTTTTATATAATTTTCACAAATTGCCACACTTTTTTGGCTTCTTTGCATTTTTCATGAAAATAAAATCTTTTTATTTTTATGTTTTTTGTAGAAAGATTTTGAAAATTTGAAAAATATCATTTTGGTTCTCGTGAACAGTGCTTCCTTATGTACCATGTACACCGTACGGTGAGCTACAACGCACATTTTCTACAGGTATACCGTATTGTTTTTGTGTGATACTCTTCCTTTTCACTCTTTAGAACGTGTGCTCTTTATAAAATGACAGTTGAATCCGTCTAACTGATTAAAATTAAAGGAAAAATAAATTATCATGTCCTGTGGCCCAGTTTATGCTAGTTTTTTTTAGATTTTTTGCTATTTTAATTTTTAGTAAATTCTTTTCAACATTTCATATAAAAATTTATACGTTTCCAATTCCTTGTAAAGAGAAAAGTTAGAAAATATAATTTTTTTTTATCTAATTTGAAAAAAAATAACTAAAGACTAAAAAATATTTTTACTCAACAAATTAGCTAAGATTTTTGTCTTTATTGGTTTTTTATTCAAATTTAAACACAATTTTTATATTTTCAAACTATTCTCCTAGGGACCCAAAAAAATATAAATTTTGAATCCAACAATAAAAATAATTCAATTAAATACGAAAAAATTTAAAAGTCAAAGTAGTTAAAAAATCTCAAACTCTCTCAGTTCTTCACCTCTATTTTGATCCTTTTCAATACTCCAATTTCTAGGGTAGTCAAGAATGAAATATTTAGCACATGATTATTGTCCCATTTCTCCTTTGTGCCCTCCTATCACTTTTTCTATCACACTATCGAGTCTCCACTCTCAACGTATGGCTCTGATCCTATGACAAAGGACATTGGAGCCCGTTGTCGATGATTTGTTTGATCGACATCTATGTATACAATAAAATTGTACATAAAAAAATGAATTGGTCGATCGTAGGTTACGAAACAACAATTTGTGTAGTTGTAGTCTCTTTTTCCAACGAGGGGAAAATAAAAAGTTCCATTAAGAGTGTTGATTTTACAAGTCAACATAAGCTATGAATGCACTAAGAAGCAATGGAGGAGAGAGCCACTAGCATTACTAAAATAGAAGGCATCATTTTGATCAATGAGATGAATATCAATTCAAAGTTGCCAAGAGGGAAATAATAATATGGAGAACACATAAACACATACCATCACACAAATCATTACGATAAATGAAAAAAATTAAAAGAGCACAAACTAATGCACGAATCTAAGTAAAAACAAAATTTGATACTAACCAATAAAATAAAATCCTACAATATAACATGTTATCTCCCACTAGCAAAACCATGCAACCACCATCTAAGAATTTTGATAATGAGTACTATTTACTTGAGAAATTGTAAGAAATCCATTCAAATATAAAAGAAAGATGCAAGAGAGATCGGTGGAATAAATAGGACCCTAAATTCACACAGTTCACTCCATTAAGAAGGGCTAAAAGACTCCAAATTCAGGATAAACCCCAAATAATTGAACCAAGAGCAGCTAAATCTTGAAAAAGCATGTGTGGCAGCTGTTCGTTGGTAGTGGTCAAAGCAAGTTTATGAGAAAGTTTTCATGCTAATTGCTCGTCTATTTTATTAAAAAAGAAGCTAGCCACCAAAGAAAAGTTCACCCAATCCTCAGTTATGGGAATTTATAATCTTTTTTTTAAGAAAGAAGGAAAACGTTATACAAACTAACAAAACTTGCAAACCTTTCTTACTCACTCATGCGTCGGCAGGTAATAAAGACAACTCATGCGAGTGAAAAAAGTTTGTATAACATTACTTAAAAAATTAAAGTAAAAATGAACCAAAGAATATTCACACTTGATCCTATGTGTCGGTTGTATTATGGACAAAGAGCATGCTATGGCTAATAGGATAGGACCCCCACCCCATGGCAGTGGCTTGGGCTACTCTCCAATCTCTGCAAAGGAAAGTGCAAATATAAATCTTAGAAATATTGCAATAAGGGTCCACAGTTTTTAGTACATGAATGTATCCTATCAGAATTATGGTCGGAAGGGACTCTTTAAACCAGCATGTTGATGATTCACATCTTCTTGTTCCTCGTTCCATCACATTGCATTCCCACTTTACTGCTCCTTCCACTCATTACTTGATAACATATTGAAATGAACAACCCATATGGGAAATTATTTTGTGTTGTACATCTCAAATTTCCAAAAAATATAAAATAAAATAGAATTAACAAGCCTCACTAGAACTCATACTGGGAAAAACCCCTGAATCAGAACTTCATATCATATTGGTAAATAATTTTTAGCATGATTGTTGTAGCTTATTAGCTATAACTTTGCTTTTTTATGTCTTAAAAGTTATGTGGTATGGCTACAATTATCAGAAAATATATGGACATTTAAGTCTCTATCTCATTGTTGCCAGCCATCTAAGTAGCGGAAGCTGAAAAAGCACCTCTGGGATTCTTTCAAAATCCAGCTTTTTTGGCCTTCAAATAAGTTGCTAGAAACAATAACCTACATCAAGTAAGCTGCTTTAAATAAGTTTTGGCACACCTTTCAAAATAGCTTTTCCTTAATTAAAAGCTCAAAAGCTGCCCAAATAAGATTTGCCAAACAACCAAAATCTCCTATCAGACTTCGTTTGGGTGCGATGTTAAAAACTTGAGCTAGAATGCAAATTCTTTGTTTGAGAACAACAGTTGCAGCAAATAATGCCAGAGTTTAGGGTTGTGTCCGAAACTTACCTCTATTAGGACCACCTAATTATGGTTGCAAATATACCTAGTTGTTCTTCACCACTCAAGCTCAACTCGTTTAAAGTTTGTTGAGCTCAATTTGTTTGTATAATGAACAAGTTCGAACAAGATTTTTAGGCTCGTTCATTACTAGAGCCAGCCAAGTTTTGCACAAACAACTATGCTCGTAAACATAAAGGTGTATATATATATATATACTTTTACCATGTTTCAATTCGATTTGATAAATCTATTTTATTTTTTCTTGGTGCATGCACATAATTATATATTTGATGGATGCAAGTCATCAATAACACGAGTATTCTTTTCTATCATGTCCATAATCTTCTCTCTCTTGATCTACATGTTAATTTAAGCTTGATTTTTCTTGTTGAGCTCGAGATCTTGCTCTTCAAACACTAAGATGAGTTAAGTATAAACTCGATTATTAATTAAGTTCCACTCGGGTCAAGCGAGTCCAACAGTTCATTACTCGGCTTGACTCAAGTATCACTTTGACACCTTTCAAATCCTACCCTTCATCAACATCAACACTACAACTTGTGTCGATATCTATTTTCATGCTACCATAAAATTCAAATTGTTGATAGACAAAACTGTCATAAGAAATGAGCATGCGCATTACATTTGTTAATTAACAATCTTTTTATCTCTTTATTAAATAATAATCCTACTCCCACTTTCCCTCCTTTATCTTTCTCAAAGTGGGCCCCTCATAGAGCAAGTGTAGTCCAGCCCACTAGAAGATAGGTTCCAACTGCAAGTTGGAACTTGTACCACACCCAAAATAAAAATAAAATCTTCTACCTTAGCCTATCTCTAATTCCTATATATTATATTCAAAGAACATAAACAAGAGAGAGAGAGAGAGAGAATATCCCCTATAATATCTATCTTGGTGGAAAAGTGTTTTACATGCGTTGTACATATGATTTTGGAGCATAAACTAGGAATGTCAACGGTTCAAATTAGTCCGGTTCCATAAGAATTTAGTACTCAAATTATTTTTAATAGTTCTAAAAAAATGAGAACCATAACCTAACAATTACAAGTATAGAACCAAACCAAAACTAATCTGCCTTATCGGTCAGGTTGCAGTTTGGGTGCGGTTCAATCCAATTAACATTTCAAATATTTTTAAAAAATATAAAATTGCAAACAAAATTCATTTAAATAACCCATAACTTTATTTTTAAAGCTGTGGAGATGTTTCATGAAAAACCCATTTGTAGTTTAGTTCAAAATTGATTCTCTTTGTCTCTTTCTCCACAAATGTAAACTAAATAACACATAAAAATCTACTCTGTTAATTTATTGGCAGATCTTTTTGCCAACCCAGAAAAATTAAGCAATAAAATTTTTCAAATTCAAAAATAAAAACCCAAAAATGTGACAATCATAAAAAAAAACCTTTAGAAAATTCAGAAATGAACTCCAA
>BRYE01000005.1:18767811-18777811 GCA_030159115.1 Actinidia arguta var. hypoleuca | reverse complement strand
ACTATAATCCATAAATTAGACCAATTTTAGACTTAAATTTTCACTTTTAGTAAGCTGTTGTGGTAGAAAATTGAGATGAACAACCAACAGTCAAAATTGCTCTTTAAGCTTGGAATTGACCTCAGCAAGCTACGCAAGAGAGCAAACATTACCTGTCGAGGTGAGGCCGCTACAAACCCCTCTGGCGTGGAGATGAGACCGAGGTGAAAAGACTAGATAGAGTAAGCGGGAAAAGTAATCAAGGCTCAAAGAGTGAGAATGCAGTTACCCTTTTATGGTGAAAGGTGAGCGGCTTTTTATAGATGGATAATATAGAGTCGTGAGAGAAGATCACAGCGTAATCATTGGGCAACCAGGTATGGAAGGTGTTGTGGTAAAAATCTGGGAGAGCAACCAACAGTCAGAATTGCTCCTTGGCCTCGGCGCTGGACCTCGGCTAAAGCTAGGCGACCTGTACAGCAATGAACAAAAGTAATCGGCCGGGGTGAGGCCGCTCAAAACCCCTCCGGCGTATGAATCAGACCAAGGCGATCAAAAGAATATTATAGGTAATGTGGGCGAGCACAATAATAAGTGCGTGTGGTGCCTGTGTTGAGCATACCTTTTTGGTTATGGGGGAGCGGCCTATACATAGAAGGAGTACTGAGCCGTGTCAGTGAATCATGGTGAGTTCCTCGGGAGAATAAACATGGGAGGATATCCCGATAAGATCTGGGGACTAATATGAGGGTGCCATCTGGTGAGCAATCCGTATTCTCAGGTGTTGTAATGGAGCTGGAGTCTAATGGGACAGTTCTCTTGTAGAAGTGGAACTCTTCATGGAGGAGAACTCCAATTTGGGCGGAGGAGTAACGGAGGAGGAGTCTTGTGACAACAGACTTCTAGTGGAGATGGAGTTATTTTGGAGAATCAAGTCTGTGGAGAGACGTCTCTGCATTGGGCGAGTTGAACCACCTCGCCCTATGGCGATCTGGAATAACCATTCTAAAAAGTGACCAACTTTAATAATACGAAGCGACCAGGTAAGTGTACGGAACACTAGGGCGACGTGCCTTGCTCGGAATATGTTAGATTCAAGACTTGTCTGAATTTTTCCACATCAGTAGCCCCCTACTCAGAAGTGCCGAGTAATTCAGGACCTTTGAGTAAAGCATTAAAAGTCATGGACCCATGTGGGCGCGCATTAAATGCACCCCTTCTCTCGGCTGGACACGTGGACTGGGGCATTAATTTTCGCAGGGAAGTTTGAGCGAAAAAGGCGGCGCCATAATGATGAATTTTGGCGGGATAGGCGGCATTGGGCTTGAATTTCAAAAGGTCGCCTCATCTGGACCGTTGACGCAGATTGATCTCATCCGTCACTTTTCCTATATATAAGGGGTCCCACCCATTCATTTACATCCTTTTTTGCCAAGCTAATATCACTTGCTTTCCTCGTTTTTGCTTGTGGTTGCCCTTCCTACTTCGAGTTTCTCTTTGCCTCTGCTTGTGGTCGCTTTTCGTTTCCTAGCATAGTAAGTAACCCAGCCTTCGTCTTTTCTTTTTTGTTCTTAGTTTTATGTCTCATAGGTCTAAGGTGAGTCCATCGAATTTGGATTCTTTGCCCTCGTGGATATCCGACCATCTAGGAGAAGGTTTATCATATATTACTGACGAAGTTAGACAACCTCCCAGGTTGCCAATGGAAGACCCATCCATTGCTGAGGTCACCCCTTTAGGTGATGTCCACCCTTCTGTGATAAAAGAACATAACATTATGACTCCCGAGGAGCTAGATTTGCTTAGGGAGACTTATTCCTTTCCTCAGGGCGTACAACTCAGACTTCCCGAGGAGAATGAAACCATTATTTCTACCCACCCTGGCAAGGTAGC
The DNA here is from genome assembly GCA_030159115.1 of Actinidia arguta var. hypoleuca. Classification (NCBI taxonomy): domain Eukaryota; kingdom Viridiplantae; phylum Streptophyta; class Magnoliopsida; order Ericales; family Actinidiaceae; genus Actinidia; species Actinidia arguta. The sequence goes on along the minus strand of BRYE01000005.1, from coordinate 18,775,939 downwards.
CTTCTACGAGACCGCCTTTCCTGCGGGCCTTCGTTTTCCCATTCCTTTAATAGTTAGGTTAATTTTTCTATTTTATAAGATTTGTCCTGCTCAGCTTGTCCCTAACGCGTGGCGTAGTATCACCGGCGCCTTGTCGTTGTGGCGAGTTCATAAATATTCGATGACTCTTTCCGAGTTTAGGAATATTTTTTCCCTCAATAATAACCCTAAGCCGGATCAAGGGTGGCTCTACTTCAAGGTGCGGTACAAGAGAACCATCCTCGGAGGATACCCCAGCAATGTGAAGGGGGGGAAAAGAAAATTTTTCTTCGCCTCTGGGGATAGCTGGGAGCTCTTTGACGAGAAACCTCGGGAGGGAGTACCACGGGTTCCGAGGTCATGGAACATTCTAGGTCGGTTTTTATTTTATCAATAATTTTGGTATATTTATTAATGAGTTCGGTATTAACATGGGTTTCTTTTCAGATAAACGCTGCAACGAGTTGCCCACGTTGCTTGCGTACGAGCAGGAATTTTTTGACGAAATTTTGCAATCGATGGCAGAACGTGGGCGTTACATGGTCCCCATGCTTCTTAAAACCAAGATGTTTCGTCGGGTTTTACTCCTCTCCTGGTTCTACGGCATCAGGGACGGAGGGCGAGCATCTGCACGCGTCATCGACGTCGGGTGAAGCGGGTGAGTCCCGTTCCCGTGGTGAACACCTTCAAGACGGCCACCCCCGAGAGGAATCAATAGAATACCTAAGGACTGTTAGGAAGGAACTGAGGAGGGTTGTTCCTCATATTTCCGACCTAACTTTATTAAGATGGGGGGGGGGGGGGGGAAATTCGAGACCCTATCTTAGAATTTTGTTCAGCTTTGGGATCGAGTTCAGACTCGACATCGGAATCCTGGTCGGATTCCGAGCTACCCCCGAGCTTAAATCGGATGGTATAAATCCTTACTATCCTTGTTGATTATTATTGACATGTCTGATATATATCTTTTTTTATTTTTTTACAGCTATGTCGAAGAGGATTAGCCTAAAGAAGCTCAGCGAAAAGGTGGAGAAAGCTAGAGGCGAGAGCTCGGTTAAAAAATCCGCTCCCGCCAAGGGAGTGGTAATTGGTGAGAAGCGTCCGATGGAAGAACCTCCCACCTCGTCGAACAAGAAGGCTAAGTCTGGGGATGATTCCAAGGGCAAAGAGCAAGCCCCCACCCCTGAACCCAAAAAGAAGTCTGGTCCGGCAGGCCATCCTGGGGCCACCTCTTCTAGACCCGGCGAGGGGAGCTCGCTCTCATTGGGTACAACTCTTGGTCCAAGGGCCTCCATTCTGGGGAGCCCTTCCGTGGCCGAGAAGATCCTCCGAGGAGTAATCCCTCCCACAATTCAAGAAAATGTGGGGCAGCTCTCGCTGGACCAGACTGAGGAGGAGTCTTGTGACAACAGACTTCTAGTGGAGATGGAGTTATTTTGGAGAATCAAGTCCGTGGAGAGACGTCTCTACATTGGGCGAGTTGAACCACCTCGCCCTATGGCGATCTGGAATAACCATTCTAAAAAGTGACCAACTTTAATAATACGAGGTGACCAGGTAGGTGTACGGAACACTAGTGCGACGTGCCTTGCTCAGAATATGTTAGATTCAGGACTTGTCCGAATTACCCCACATCAGAAGGCATGGTCGAGAATTTTGGAAAAAAAGGAGGAGGATGCCAAATGGAGACAGCACTACGAATGTAGGAGATTTGGTTGAGATGGAGTCTTAAGTTCATATCATCCTTAAGGTGACTAGCTAGATGGAGACCTATTGGCGACGTGATATTGGCGATGTGAGAACCCATGGAGTAGGTGGACAATATTCCAGGAACCCCGAGTTCAGTGTCTAGCGACGTGACCTTGGCGATTTGAGATGGCAAAGTAATCTTGGTGACGTGCTTACTTCGGGTATACAACAGGTGGAGATTTTACCCCTCGTCAGTTGCCCCCTACTTGAGATGTTGAGGTAAAACACTTGGTATCATCGAGTAAGAAATGGGGTGTTATTGGATGACGTAAGCACGTAACGATGGTATGCTCTCACAAGTTGACACACGGTAGTGCATTGATGAGGGTGTGACCCGTTAGGTGCAAACGACAGTCATAACCTCGGTATGCAAAGCGTCGCATGATCTTGAGCGTTGAAGTAAACATATCTTGGCCTTTGGCTCTCCCTATAAATAGGGGGCTTTACCATCACACGTATTCTACTATTGTTTTCACTCTTGAACTGTTGCTCTCGCTCTGACGTGTACCTCACCCTTGTTATCTCACCTTTACTCAAATCATTTAGTAAGTGTCGATCATCTAGTCTTAGCTTGAATCCTTAGTATATGTCCGGCAAAGTAGAGGTAGGAGACTTAGACAACACACTTTCGTCTTGGATATCTGACCACCTAGGAGAACAATCATATATGTCGACCTAGGTCACCCAACTCTCTTCCTCTCATAGGAAGGATTTCTCTGACAATGAGTCCCTCAGTAGACATTCAACCTCCACTTGATAGGGAAACAAATACCATGATTCAAGGCGAGCTGGATCGCTTTAGAGATTCATGATACATCCCATATGGGATCCAAATTAGGCTTCCTAAGGCAGATGAGACCATTGCGTCTACTCTCTCAGGCGAGGTGGCCTTTTACGAGGCCGCCTTTAAAGCCAGTATTCGTCTTCCCATTCACCTCACCATTAGAAGGATATTACATTTCTATAACATATGCCCCGCCCAGCTCACCCAAAATGTGTGACGAAGTATGGTCAGTCTAGTGGTGCTGTGGCGATTTCATAAGTTTGCCCTTTCCCTTAATGAATTTAGGAACTTGTTTGGCCTCTTCAACGAACCCAAGCTAGACTCTGGATGACTCTATTTTAAGGAGGAAAACCATGCTGAGGGGTACCCCAACAATGTAAAGGGGTGGAAGAAGAAATTCTTCATCTTGGGGGATAACTGGGAGTTTGCCCAAGGACTATCCCAAGATCTTGGGGTTCCAAGGATTCCAAGGTCATGGAACACCTTAGGTCAGTCTTTGTTTAATGATTTATCCTTCATTCTTCAAGTTTAGTTTTTCTTCTTTGCTTAACAATTGTCCTTCATTTTTTGCTAAGCGTTGCAATGTATTGCCTGCTTTGACTGAGGTCAAACAAGAAAGGTTTAAAATGATCTCGGGCATGCTAGAGAAAGGACAACACTGCCCAATTAAGCGCAGCCTTAGCTTTAAGTCCTTCCTCAGATACTTTGCCCTTGACTCTAGAAAAATGGTGTCTAGTGGCGAGGATAATGTTGAGGATAAAATAGCAGGCGATACGGCTCACATTATAGGCAACGAGGGTAAGTCCCGCATTTCTCAAGATGACCCTTCCCAATATGACTCAGTGGACTATATAAGAACCATCAGGAAGAGTATGAGAAAAATCTTACCTCATCTTCCTGATCTAACACTATTAAGGCTCCTATGGGGGAAAAGTCTAGCGCCCTTTCCTTGGTTTGGAACCAAGTAGCCCGAGCCTGAGCCCGAGCTCAAGCTTGAAAGCTTGGTCAGATTCAGGGCTGCCCCCAAGCTCAGATCGAATGGTACTACCTTCTTTCCTATTTAAGTGCTTCATATCATCTTGTTAATTGACTTTGGTTTTCCTTTTACAGCTATGTCGAAGAAGATTGATATGAAAAAACTTGCTCAAATGGCAAAGGGGGCAACCTCAGTTGCAAAGAGCATGGTGGTTGGCGAGAAACGCCCCTAAGATGAAGTTCCTAACATCTCACCCGTGAAGAAGGGCAAGCAATCGACTGACGCCAAGAAGAAGAGGCTCATGCCACCACCCGAGGAGAAAAAAAAGGGTCTATCAAAGTCCAAGTCGACACAAAGTCGAACGACAAGCAAAATGGTTGGACGCACTACAGCCCCCGGGAAAGGGACCTCAACTAACTCTGGGGTTGACTTGGGGCCCAATGCCTTCATCCTAGAGAATCCCGGGGTGGCAGAAAAGCTCCTTTAAGGGCTCACCTTGCCCGTTGATCAGGTGGAGTTGGACGAGATGGACCTCGATTGGGCAATCACAAAATTCTTTCATGTTGTCGGCCAGGTAAAAGTCCTTAAAAATGATCTTATACTCATGTGTTTTTGTTGTTTTGATAGGTTTTATTTTTTGCAGGTGGTGGTGATATGATCTTCTTTGGCTGGCCGCAGTAGGGAAATGCGGAATACAATAATGCTCGAACATGCCAATGTTGGATCCATTCGAGATGAGATGGTCCGTGCCCAAAATGTGGCCAAAGGGCTGGAAGATTGGGTAACCGAGCTTGAGGCCGAGAAGTCAAAGACCACTGAGGGTTTGCAAAAAATGAAGGATAACCACTCCGCCACCCTGGAGAAGCTGGAAAAAGAGATTGCCGACTTGAGGGAGAAAGAGAACCTCACCAAGGAGTCAGCTATTGAAGATTATAAAGCTTTAGATGACTTCTAGGATACTGTGAAATAGGAAACTTCCAAGTACTTTGGCGAGGGGATCTCTTTTTCCAGTGGGCGAGGGCTTCCAACCTAAGCTTGATATCCAAGATCTCCAAATCAATCCCGAGCTGGTCTAGGAGGACGAGGAGGATGAGAAGGACGAGCTGGATAACATTCCTTCTCCCCAGTAGGCATCTCTATGTATATTTTTTTATTTTTTATGTAATGGCAAGATCACTGAGATTGCAATTTTTCTTCATATCATCGTCTTCTTGCAATTTTTATATTTCTCCCTTAACAAAGTATCTGTCTCTATTGGTGATATTATGACTAATAAAAATGGCAAGATCAATTTGGCAAACAAAATTTAATCAGTTGGCGAGCAAAATTGTTAGGCGAACATGATAAGTTTAACTCACCATAATCAGGCAACCATTAAACTTTATTCTTGGCGAACAAAACGATCAAGTGAGCTCGATGCCTTGGCAATTCTCAAAATAATTTTTATCCCTTGGCGAATAAATTTGGCGATGTAAAGATAGTTCAGTGGGTGATGTTAATAATGATTTCGATTTTGGCAACAACAATAAGTTTGATCTGATTGAATTAATTCGCTTAAATGGCGAAATTGGCGATCGATATACCATTGGCGATGACCCCAAAATTGAAATGCAGAACTTAGTAATTTTATTAGAATAACCACAATTACATGAAAATTGGCGATCACGACCACAAAAATAGAATTTGGCAAAAACAAATAATCACTGTAAGGCGACCTTAATCATATTGGCTACCCAAGGAACTATTGGTAGTATTTTTTCAAGTGCTTAGCATTCTAGGAGTGAGGTAGTGCCTTCCCTTTTATGTCTTCTAGCCAGTAAGTTCCTAGCCTGGTCACCTTGACAACTCTGTAGGGATCTTCCCACGTAGGGCCGAGCTTCCCAGCATTAATCTCCTTTGCAGACAAAGTGACTTTCCTAAATACCAAGTCGCCAGGCAAAAATGACTTGTGCTTCACCCTCTAGTTATAGGACTTGGCGACTTGATGCTTGTAAGTAGCTTGGTGCACCTCATCTCGTTCCCTCCTTCAGGCAAGGAGATTAAGGTTAAGCCTTAGCCTTGTCTTGTTCTCCTTGGTGAAATTCAAAGTCCTGAAGGTAGGCATTCCTATCTCCACTGGTATGACTAACTCTATTCCATATAGCAGGGAATATGGCATCTCGCCTGTAAGGATTCTACTCGTCGTGTGGTAGGTCCATAGTATACTTGGAAGGTCTTCTGCCCATTTGCTTTTGGATTTCTCTAGCCTTGCCATCAGATTCCTTAGTATGGTCTTGTTTGTGATTTTCACTTAACCTTTTGCCTAAAGATGATCTGGCGAGGAGAAATGGTTAGAAATGGCGAGGTCTGAACAAAATAGTTTGAATCCATCACTATCGAATTATTTTGCGTTGTCTGAGATGATGAACTTTGGAATCCCAAATTGGCAAATGATATTTTTCCAAAAAATATTATTGGCATTCCTTTTAGTGATTTTGGCGAGAGGTTCCACTTCCATCCACTTCGTGAAGTAGGCTATGGTGACGATCAATAATTTCCTCTATAATGGAGCTTGAGGTAGAGGTCCAAGCACGTTTATCCCTCACTGAGCAAATGGCCATGGGCTAGTCATTGGAACCATCTCGGTAAGGGAAAGCTGACTAACTAGAGTGACCTCTGACATTTGTCGCACTTTCTAGTGAATGTCATTGTATCTTGTTTCATGTGAGGCCAAAAGTACCCTTGGCAAATTGCCTTTCTCACTAGTGATCTCGCCCCAAAATGATTTTTGCAGATGCCTTCATAGATTTCTCTAAGTATATAATCTGTTTTCTCAAGTCAGAGACATCTCAAGAGAGGACTAGAAAAAATCTCTTATACAAAATCCCATGGAGGAGGCAAAATCTGGTTGATTGGTACTGGATCCGACGTGGCTGGAGTTTATCTAGTGGCAATTTCTCATCTTTAAGCTACACCATCCACGTTGGACTTGTTGTTTGATAAACGGTTTAGGTAACATCAATGCTTGGGTTCGACAAGAATTCCAGAGGGACACTCCTTTCCGAGATGAAGTCAAAGGCTGAGTCTAGGTTGGCCAAGGCATCAACTTTCTTGTTCTTTTTTTGGGGTATTTGGTGGATCTTGAAATCCTTGATCTTCATTAACATGGTCTTCACCTCATCCAGATATGCTACCATTCGGAGATCTTTGGCGAGGTAATCTCCTTGGACTTGATTTATCATGAGTTGAGAATCACTATAGTCATCCAAGGACTCTACTTCCAATTCAATTATAACTCTTAATCCGGCGAGGAAAGCTTCATATTCAACCGCGTTGTTAGTGGCTTTAAATCTGATTTGTATAACATACTCCATTTACTCTCCTGAAGGGGTCTGGAGAACAAGTCCTGTACCACAGCCATGTTGGTTGGATGACCCATCTAGGAACAGTTTCCATCTAGCGATAAAATTGTCTAGGTTATGCTCTTTTTGGGCCTCCACATCGGGATTTCGAACAACGTCGTACACGAACTCAGCTATGAAATCATCCAATGCTTGGGCTTTAATTGTCATTCTTGGATGATAATTGATGTGGAACTCGCTCAACTCAATGGACCATTTAAGTAATCGCCCGGATATATCAAGACATTGGAGAATTTACTTTAGGAGTTGATCTGTGAACACAACAATAGGATGTGCTTAGAAGTAATGGTAAAGCTTTCTTGTTGATATCATAACGACGTAGGCGAGCTTCTTGATCTTTAGGTACCTTGTCTCCTCTCCTATGAGGACCTTGCTGACACAGTATACTGACTTCTGAACTTTGTCTTCTTCCTTGATCAGCACTGCACTTACTATGTGGGCGACACGAGCAGATACATGATGAGTTCCTCGCCTATGCTAGGAACCGTGAGTAGAGGGAGTGATCCAAGATGCTCCTTCAGCTACTAGAATGCTATCTCGGATTCGTTTGTCCACTCAAAAGCTTTATTTTTTCTCAGAATCTTGAAGAATGACTAACATTTGTCTATCGACTTTGAGACAAATTTGTTAAAAGCGGCTACTTTCTTAGTCAATTGCTGCCCCCCATGTATGTTCCTAGGCAAGCTTATCATGAGTAGAGCTTGAATTTGGTTTGGGTTTGCCTCAATTCTTTGTTTAGTTACTAAAAAACTAAGGAATTTACTAGATGACACGCCAAAAATGCACTTGGAGGGATTTAACATCATGCAATGTTTATGAAGGATATTAAACATTTCTTCCAATTGGGTGATGTGATCAGCTGCTTTGTGGCTTTTCACCAATATGACATCAATGTAGACCTCCATTGTTTTTTCGATCTTCTCTTTGAACATTCTGTTAACCAATCTTTGGTATGTCGCCCCTGCCTTTTACAACCTAAAAAGCATGACCTTATAGCAATATAATCCTCTTTTCGTGATAAAAGAAGTTTTCTCCACGTTAGGTGGTTTCATTTTGATCTGATGATATCTTAAGAAGGCATCCATGAAACTAAGGAGTTCGTGATTGATTTTTGATAAAGAAAAACTATCTTTAGGGCATGCCTTGTTTAGGTCGATAAAATCCACACATACTCTCCACTTGCAACACTTTTTGAGGAGG
>BRYE01000005.1:18755311-18757811 GCA_030159115.1 Actinidia arguta var. hypoleuca | reverse complement strand
AAAAAATATGACCAAACACAACAGAGAATTTATATAGCAATAGCTCAAGGAGTGAGACTTCAGTAGCCCCTTTCTGTATAGTGGTGAATGGCCTTTTTATAGATGGAGATTTCACAATCGTGTGAAAAGATCGCGGCGTAATAATCGAGCAACCAAATAAGGAAGTTGTGGCCGAAGATAGCATCGTAATGGGTGGAGACCGCCATGTGGAGGTGGTTTCTTATCTATAAGTGGTGGTAGTGGTGGAGATGGAGTCAACAATATTCACCTCGTCATGAAGATATTGGCAACATGAATTAGCGATCAATATGCTCTTGATGCCTAAGAGGTTGGGAGGAGAACACTGAGGAGGTAAGACAACTTGGCATGTTGAGAGGCGATCATGATAGGCACTAGCGACATGACCTCCCCTAAATGGCGATATGGTTGTCTTATAAACAATGTGACGACATGGTTAAGTATGTGGAAATATACCCCTCATTAGTTGCCCCCTACTTGGAATACCGAGGAGAACTGCTTGGCATTATCGAGTAAGAGAATAGGGAGTGACGGTAGGTGAAGTAAGCATGCAATGATGGCTTGCTCTGCATGGGTGGCATGTGTCGACTCATTGATGAGAGGTTCATCCCTTTACCTGCATAGGATTAAAATGTCCTCGGCAGTTGAAGCGTCGTTTAATCTTATCCGTAGAAGTGATTAGATCTTGAATCTTTGCCCCTCCTATAAATAGGAGGCTCCTCCGCACTTTGCCTCATTCTACTTTAAGTCTGAAATTCAATACATTTGGTATGACGTAACCTTCGATCATCTTGCCTCTTCCTACTTTGCGTCTATTTTAGCCGCCTTATAAGTATTCACAACCTCAATTTTACATTTTGAAGTTTTTTATTTATGTCCAACGAGGTTACCGTAGAAGACTTAGAGAACTCCCTCCCTTCCTGGATATCCGACAACTTAGGAAAGCGTTCCTATATGAAAATCGAGTTTACTGAGTATCCTTCTTCACCTAGAGAAGACTCAATTGAAAATTTGGGAGGCCTTCCAGTAGATACTAGACCCTCACCATAGAGGGAGATGAACATAATGACCTAGGATGAATTGGATTGCTCGGAAGAGTCATGTTCTTTCCTTGCTGAAGTCCAAGTGAGGCTCCCCAAGGCTGATCAGACCATCATGTCTACTCGCCCAGGCGAGGTGGCTTTCTATGAGGTTACCTTCCAAGCAAGTCTGCGCTTTCCTATTCATCCCACCCTTAGGAGAATTTTGGCATATTCAACAGTTGCCCTGCCCAACTAGTCCCCACTGCATGGCAGAGTATGGTTTGTGCATCAGTGTGGTGGTGACATAAGAAGTATGCCCTTTCCTTGAGTGAGTTTAGAAATTTGTTTAGTCTCTTCAAAAATCCAAAGTTAGACTCAGACTGGCTGTATTTTAAGGCGAGGCCCACCCGTTCTTTGATAGGGGGATATCTCAGCGACATTAAGGGATCGAAGAAGAAGTTATTCTTCATTTTAAAAGATAACTGGGAGTTCACCCATGGACTATCTCAGAAGCTTGGATTTTTTAGGGTTCTGAGGTCGTGGAGCACCCCAAGTTAGATTGTCCATTTATCACTTGTTCTTTGTCCATCAATGGATTGCCTTGTTTATTGACTATGGATTTTCTTTTAGCTCGCCGATGTAATGTGTTGCCCTCCTTGACTAAGCCTGAATATGAGAGATTTGACCTCATCTCTGGTACTCTAGAAAATGAGAGATTTATTCGATCAAGGGTATCCTCCGCTCGAAGGCGATTCTCAGGAGTTTCGTCCTTACTTCAGAGCAAATGGCGTCCAATGGAGGAGACAACACCAAGGAGAATAATACTAGCAATGTACCCCATATTGCAACTGATGAGGGTGAGTCTTGCCATTCCCGAGGTGACTTGGTGGAGTTTGTAGGCACTATTAAAAAGGACTAAGGAGAATCATACCTTCCCTTTCTAATCAAATGTTATTAGCGATAGTTGGGGCTAAAATTCAGCCATCTTTTATTAACTGGGACTTCATTAGCTCTAGCTTGAGCTCTGAGATCTAGTAGAATTCACGACTGCCCCTCGAGCTAAGATCGGATGGTACTACCTTCTTTAACTCACCTATTCTTTTTCTTGCTTAACTCATTTATTTTTCTTTGCAGCAATGTCGACGAAGATAGATTTGAAGAAGTTTGCCCAGTTGGCTAAGGCGAAGGGCGATCCCAAAAAGAAGGACATGCCCCCAATCGGGGAGAAAGGAATCCACATTGGCAAGAAGTCATTAGAGAAGTCTCAAGTTGATACCTCAAACATATCTCCCTTGAAAAAGAAACCTCTAACATCGGTTGACGTAAAAAAGAAAGGGCCCCTACTTAAGCTTGATGATAAGAAGAACCCCCCCCCCCCCCCCCCCCCGCAAAGTTTGATGTGAAAACCACGGACTCCTTGGCTTAGGTGACACCCTGAGACATACCAACTTTTATGTTTT
>BRYE01000005.1:18750311-18752811 GCA_030159115.1 Actinidia arguta var. hypoleuca | reverse complement strand
TCTAATTAATTAAACATAAAATTTAATGTAATAAATTATAAAACTATTGAAAACTATAAAAAACTAAGCTAGGAGGCCGTAAAAAATCCTAAAAAATAAATGTCTTTCGTTCATAAAATCGCAAGGAAGTATATATAGGCTACACAATTCGAGTCCTAACGGGATTATAATTCTTGCCCAGTTTTCTTCTTAGAGTTCGAACCCTAAAAATGCCTTGTCAACCAGAGTTCGAACTCTAAGTACATTTTTTGAGATTTTTTTGCTGTAGTTCGAACTCTGTTTTGTTCTTCATTTTAGCGTTCGAACTCTAAGTTATAAATTCTTGTCCAGAGTTCGAACACTGCACAGAAGGTTAGAACGGTAATGCAAAATCCCATTTTTTAACTTTCGGTATCTTAGAACGCTGCACAGAGAGTTCGAACAGTATTTACCCATTTTTCTTCTTTGAGTTTGAACACCAATTTTCTTTATGTTACATAGTTCAAACGCTAAGCACAACTGCTGGATTTTTCTTCCCAGAGTTCGAACGTTGTATTCCTTCTTATAATAGAGTTCGAACGCCAAGTGTAATTTTGACCTTCTTTGATTTTTTTCATCTTCTTCGTACCCTATTTTGGAGTCTTCGGTGTCCAATTCTCACGATGCTCATTAGACGTGACTTTGCACAATTTTGAAAGATCTTTTCAATGATGCATCTTCAATTCCATTCCGAATTACGGATGAACACTTTTCTTCAAGATAATTTTTGACAATGGCTCTCGATACACGTGCCTGCACTCCGTTGCACTTTTATGGCTCTAATTCTTTCTTTTTATCAATATTAACCTACAATGAACTCGAACCCAACTATAAGTATGAATCACAATAAAAAGACATAATTAAACTCATCTAGGGTCAACTTAGGGTAATTTAGCGGCGCTTGAACTACAATTATGCAGTCCAATCAAATATACCAAATTTTGGCGAGCTTGGAGTTTATCAAACAATAATTCTCCACTTTCGAGGTACCTAGTGATGTCGTCTATCCATGTTGGTTCTATTATTGCCTAGCAAATGTTGGTTTTGGCGATATCAATACTCATCTTTGGCAAGAATTCAAGAAGGACATTCTTGTCTGTGATGAAATCGAAATTGAAAGCTAGATTAGCCAAGATATCAATTTGCTTATTTTCTTCTTGGGGAATCTATTGGATTTTAAAGTCTTTAATCTTCATCATCATAGTTTTCACTTTATCTAGATATGCCACCATACAAAGATCTTTGGCGAGGTAATCCCCTTGGACCTGATTTATCATGAGCTGCGAGTCGCTTTAAATGTCTAAAGATTTTACTCCCAGTTCATTTGCAACTTTCAATCCGGCGAGGAGAGCCTCATATTCTATTTTATTGTTGGTATATTTGAATCCAATACGTATAGCGTATTCCATTTTCTCGCCTAAGGGAGTTCAAAAAATAAGGCCAATGATGCAGTCGTGTTGATTGGATTATCTGTCCATGAATAACTTCCACCTCGTCGTATCGCAAATATTTTCCTCGGTTTCTCCTCCTTTGGCGAGTTTAACATCGGCATCTGGAGCATCATCTTCCTCGGAATAGGTAAATTCGGCTATGAAGTCGGCTAATGCCTAAGCCTTAATAGCCATCTTCAATCGATATTAGATGTGGAATTCTCTTAACTCGATGGACCAATTGAGTAGGCGGCTTGAGGTGTTAAGCCGTTGAAGGCTCTACTTGAGGGGTTGGTCCATAAATGTGACAATGGGGTGCACCTAGAAGTAATGACGGAGCTTTCTTGCCATGATTATGAGCGCGTAGGCGACCTTCTCAATCTTTAAATATCTGTTTTCTTCTCCGAGAAGGACTTTGTTGACATCAGTCTTTGGACTTTGTCATCCTCTTTGATCATCACGACGTTCATAGTTGTTGGCGACATGGATAAACACAGAGTGAGCTCCTCACCCATATTAAGGATTGTTAGAAGAGGGGGTGATCCAAGGGATTTCTTCACTTGCTGGAATGCCATTTTTGACTTGTTTGTCCACTCAAAGGCCTTGGTCAAGGTCGTTTTTTAGACTTTTTATGTCTTTTTGGTGGACGGCATTCTTCATTCTGACCCTACAACTAATGAAATTGGCGACAAAGAACCTACTTAGATCTCCAAATAAATAGATGGTTCTTCGTGATAGTTTCCTGAACCACGATCTTATTGATCCCTTCAAAGTTACCAAGAAGGCCTTGCACATTACCTCATCCGAGCCCCTTAAAGCATCATCAAATTTCTATACTAATCTAAGTGATCCATTGGATTTGTCATGCCTTTATATACTCTAGCTGGGACGACAATTTGAACTTGGATGAGACTCTAACTCTTATCACCCTTTTCATGAATGGAGTTTTTGTCTGTTTTATCAAAGCATCCACGGTGATCAAAGCATTTACACCGGGGTTGATAGCATATCTAGGCATCCAAGGCTTTGAATTTCTATTCGGTGATATACCA
>BRYE01000005.1:18705311-18722811 GCA_030159115.1 Actinidia arguta var. hypoleuca | reverse complement strand
TCCGTATGCAAAGCAATTTTACCAAAATAAACAATTAGCACAGAGCCTAACCGCCTTTAAATCTGCCTCCTAAAATAAATGCCTAGACTCCTAAAAAAAAGAAAAATAAATAATCCTAAAAACTAACACAAAAAAATGGAACAAGGTTATCGATAGAACTCTCCAACTGGAGTTCGAACTTTAAGGTAAAAATTCTTTTTTTTCTTCTATTATTTAAACCACCATTCGATCTCCTATTTTTTTTTTGTTTTCAACCGTTCGAACGGTGTGTGTATTTTCAATCATTTTTGACTTTTTCTTCTATTTCTTCTCAGTTTATTTTGAAGTTTTTAGAGTCCGACACTCGTTATATGTGAATTTGTATAACTTTGTGAGATCTTTTCAATGATGCTTTTTTCATTCCATTCCGAGGTACGAGTGAAAATTTTCACATTTCTCGAGACAAATCCCGCCAACGGTCCTCGATATACATGCCCGCATGCCAGATCACTTTAATGACTCCAAATCCTTTTCTTTATCAATATTTATCTACAATAAATGCAAATACGACTTTCCGTATAAGATACGACATATAGGATATGATTAACATAATCTAGGGCTAACTTAGATCGGTTTAGTGGCGTTTAGACTAGACTTATGCAGTCCAATCAGCCGTGAATCCGACCAAGCCATTCGAGCTTGAGCTCGATGATTTTCAATAAAAGAAAGAGGGCTGAATTTTAGCCTCGTGCATTAATAACAACATCTGATCAGGGAGGAGAGGCATGATTTTCCTTTATCTTTTCCTAATGATGCCTACGTACTCCACTGAGTCATCTCGGGATTGGTTACCTCAGGGGGTATCACCTCGAGAAAGGCAAGACTCACCTTCATTGATCGTAATGTGTGCCGCGTCGCCCGTTGATTTCTCCTCAGCCACTGGACACCATTTTTCCAGAGTCAAGAGCGAAGCCTTGAAGAATAGACTTCGAGTGAATGATGTTCTAATTGGGTAGAACTGTCCTTGCTCTAGCGTGCCAAAGATTTAGTCAAACCTCTTTTGTTCGTTCTTGTTCAAGGCGGGTGACACGTTGTAGTACTAACCTAAAAACATTAGCACAATGTTAGAGAAAGATGAAGAAATGAAGCTTAGTAAATGAAGAACGACTCAATAAATGAAAGATGACCTAGGGTGCTCCACGACCTCAGAACCCTAGAAACTCCAAGCTCTCGAGATAGTCCATGGGAGAGCTCCCAATTATCCCCCCAAATGAAGAAGAATTTCTTTTTCCATTCCTTGACGTTGCTGGGATATCCCTTGAGCAAGGTTTGCTTTGATCTCGCCTTGAAGTACAACCACCTAGAATCTAGCCTCGGGTTGTTAAAAAGGCCAAACAGATGCCTAAATTTGTTTAAAGAAAGGACAAATTTCTTAAACCGCCAAAGCACCAAAGCCCCAACTATACTTTGTCATGCATTGGGTGCTAGTTGAGCAGGACATATATTGTAGTATGCCACTATCCTCTTGATTGTTAGGTGAATGGGAAGACGTAGACTGGCTTGAAAGGCAGCCTCATAAAAGGCCATCTTGCTCGGGCGGCTAGACATTATGGTCTCATCTTCCTCATTTGGATCCCATCTAGGAAAGAGCACGATTCCCGCAAGTGATCTAGCTCACCTTGGGTCATTAAGTTCGTCTCTCTCTTAGGTGGGAGTCTGGTGTCTATTGAGGGACTTCTCTCATTTTCAAAAGAGTTTTCTCTATGAGAGGAGCGGTATTAGGTGACCTCGGTATCCATGTAAGATGGTTCTCCTAAGTGGTCTGATATCCAAAATGGGAGGGTATTCTCTAAGTCTCCTATGTTAACGTTGCCAGACATAAACTAAAGGTTAAAAACTTAAAAAGAGGTGATGAATACTTATTGAATGACTAAAACAAACGCGGAGTGAAGGGGGCGAGATGAGCAGAAACCATGTTGGAGCAAAAAAGTCATTTCTCGAACGGAGGAAATGGAAGAGTACATAGTGTGAAGGGGTCTCCTATTTATAGGATGAGCGAAGGTCCAAGATCTATTCACTTCAACGAACAAGATTAGATGACGCTTCGCATACCGAGTACGTTGTCGCCATTTGCAAATGAAGGGTCGCACCTTAATTAATGCACCCACACGTGTCGACCTTGTAAGGTACACCTTCATTACATGCTTACATCGTCCCTCAACACCCAATGATTTGATACCCGACAGTGCCAAGTATTGTTTCTCGGCATCCCGAGTAGGGGGTAACTTATGACAAGTAAAATCCTCACCTATAAGGTTATCTCCAAGAAATGTATTTTTGTCGAGGTTACCATATCGCCACAGTATTTGCAGAAGATCATGTCGCCAATATCTCTCAAGATCGCCACTTAGTGTGTTCGGGCTTCCTGAAGTACAATCCGTGCCCCCCTAACATCTCTAATTTTGAACTCCAAGTTGCTCACCCACTACCACCTTTAGGTCGAGGTAAACTTAAGACTCCATCCCTGTTAACCTCCTGTAGCTGCGGTACCAACTCCATTTGGCATTTACCACCCGATACGCCGTGATCCTTGACCACGACTTTTTTATTTGACCACCCGATGATTGCGCTGTGATCTTCTCGCACGTCTGCAAACTCTCCATCTATAAAAGGCCGCTCACTATCCACCGGAAAGAGGTAATCACATTCTCACTCTTTGAGTTTCAATCATACTATATCTCTATTGAACTTTGTCTAGTAAATTCATCTCGGTCTCATCTCTATACCGGAGGTTTTTTTAGAGGCCTCACCCCGGCCGGTGACGTGTGTTTCCTTGCGTAGGTCGCCGAAGTCAGCACTAAATTCTTGAGCAATTCTGACTATTGGTTGCTCATCCCAGATTTATACCACAACAATACTCTTTTTTATGATTACTTATATTTTCGAGAAATCAATTGGATAGGTTTTCATCTACTCCAAGATTATATTGATGCAATCAAGATATTCGATCTTCATTAATTTGAAAAACTAATGAAGCCAAACATGGTTATATATTCTAAAGCTTGTAAAAAAATTTAAATTAAGTTTCACTAATTTTCTACTCATCCATTTACAAGATTAAAAAGCATCTTTAATGGGATGCCTAGAGTTATTGGAGGGTCATCAGGTACGTTAGCCAGGTTCAATACTAAATATTATTTTTATTATGCAATTTTTGTATAAATACTTAAGGTATCCCTCTCAAGAAAATAAAGAGGTGATAGTGTAATAATAAATGGTATGAAAAGGGACTCTCGTAATTGATAGAAGTGTAAAAACGATAAATAGAGTACATGTAGTGGAAAGTAGAGTGCAAATAATGGGAATGATAGTATAAGAAACCAATTAATTATCCAGCTTGGAATTAAGTTAGATTGCCAGGCATCTCTCAACAACCCCATGACAGATCCATGATGTATAATCCCAAGAACTTGATTGTTCTTCATGTGCAGTGTGAAAGGAGACCTCTCTCTCTCTCTCTCTCTCTCTCATAGTGGGGCTTGGATAACTGTCCTTTGCTAATTTACGGAGATTAAAGAGAAATGGTTGCATTAGCAGGCACATGGCCATCTTTTTTTAGGATAAATTTCGCTGACCTCCGTGAGATTTATGACAAACACAGAAACCTCTATTATAGTTTTAAAAATTACATTGATCTCTTTTACTTTTGAAACTATTATTAATATTTCTTTTTTGAAGCTATTTTTGTGCAAAAATGATAAATTTTTTCTTAGATTTAGAGCTTTCATTTTTTTTCAATACACCCATTAAATAAATAAATAAATTGTAAATTACACCATTTTTAATTTTTATCAGTAAATAATTTTTAAAAGAGTTGATCCAAATATTTAAAAAGTATTCCCAATCAAAATGTATTTGAAAAATAAATCTTTGTTACCAATATTTTTTTTTATTTTAAAAAATGATCTATGTATTTTATTTTTTAAGTGCTTCTAATCTAATCATACTTAAAAAAATATTGCTAATAGTTTTAAAAATAAAAGAGGTCAGTGCAATTTCAACACGAGGAAAGTGTCCGTATTTATCAGAAATCTTAGGAAAGATTAGGGAAATTTACCTTTTATTTTACTTTTATTTTAATAACAACATGACTTGTGTCATAGTGCTTTACTTTATGTCTCACAATTATGTAAGAAATTAATTAAAAAAATAATTAATGTCAATTGTATGAATTGTGGAGAAGGCAATGAAATTCGGAGGGTGTTAGTTTGAGGCACATTAAGCAATCGGGTTAGGTGGGATGGCAAAGACCTTGGGGCTTCAATCCCAAGTCTCAAGTTCTAACTTTTTTAGTGGCCAACCATTCGCGTATTAGTATAAAGGTTGGTGAGCGTGCCTTCCAGGTATGGACGAACTGCACCCAGTGTCAAGAGAGTGTGGGGTATCGTGTCAATCAATAAACAAGTCTGCGACTTAACGCTACATAGGTTAAATGAATGACTATTTAGCACCCACCTCCAAGGATCATCCCTAGGATTTGAGGCACATTGCTAGGTGTTAACTAAGGGGTAATCTACAACTTTTGAATTTTATAGGGTCAGTGACGTGTGGCAATATGGTTTTGACTTTTGGAGCAAAGTGTCATTAATTCAATACATAAAGTAGTAGTCACCACAAAGACGGGTGTTATTTTTGGAAAACCTCTGATTTACTGTTTTTGGCTCGAAGTGCAAGAAAAATGTATAGGTATCTGACCTTGTTGACAAGTCTCACAGAATTAAACGAAGTGTTTCCTTTCCTCCTCTTTTTTTCTCCTTTTTGAAATAGAAGAAGATGGGATTTGATATGTTTTTAATCAAATCTAAAGTTGATATGGATATTAAGGAGTGCGCTCTAAACATCGTATTACCGAGTACTCATTTCGCTTTCTGATTTGCCATTAAATAGCGACAAAATCGCCTATCTTGAATAAGGTCTTATTTGAGATACATTGCACTAGAAGTTGGACTATTTTTGTTCTTAATGAACCTTTTTCATCTTTTGTGAAAAACTTCTTACTTTTCTGATCTTTCTTTTGTGAAGGAATTGAATTATTGATGAACCTGCTGAAGTAAGCACGTTGTTATATTATGTCGTCAAGATCATGTCACTTTATCTGATGTGATCACCTCAATAAGCTTGGATTTCTTGAAATATTGTCCACATCCTTCACGGGTTCTCACATTGCCAATTCCTACCTTATCCATCTCGCTCGTCACTCTGAGGATGAAATGACCTTGAGACTCCATCTCCAATAGGTCTCTTACATTTGCGGTACTATCTCCATTTGGTATTTTCCTCCTTTTACTCCTAAATCCTCGGCCACGCCTTTCATATTTGATTGCCCAATGATTACACCATGATCTTCTCGCACAGTTATAAATTCTTCATCTATAAAAGGCTGCTCACCATCTGCCCCCCAAAATTGGTAATTGCATTCTCACTCTTTGAACCATAACTTAATTATTTTCCTGCTCTGCTCTATCTAGCTTGTTCACCTCAGTCTCATTTCCACACAAGGGGGTTATGGTGGCTTCACCCCCGCTAGTAACGTTTGATACTGATCTTAAGAGTAATTTTGACTGTTGGTTGTTCATCATAGATTTCTACCACAATAGTTTGACAACGTCTATGGGAACGATAATTCTCAATACTCTATGCACCTACATAGTCGCTTGTTGCCTAAATAAAGTACCAGCAGCCTTCTAGATCACAAATCACGTCCAATGGCGAACACTAGTCAAGCTCCAGATCTTGAGGGCATTCACTAGGAGATGCATAGAATCGCCAAGAAAATCAGGATCATGAACGAAATAAATGCCTGCTTGGTACAACACATCGCCATAAAACAATCCACCTCATGCCATTGCTCCCATCCCAAAAGATGTTGATCAATCTTACCGTTCTCTCTAATCGGGCAATCAAGATTTGCAGAATCACCATAGTGCTGGTCAAGGACATTCAACCAGGAGCCGTCAACACCGATCAACAAGTTCACACTCTAGAGGAGGAAGGAGTCCTGGTATGTCGGAGTCTCAATCATCTAGCCAAACTCATGTTATGATGGGTGAGGAAACCAGGAGACAGAGAAGATCACCTTTTCGGGATGACTGAGCTCACAGGTGCTGCGATAAATCCACTACCTAGAAAATTAAAGACCTAGATGCGAGGATCAACGCAATCAATATAGGCATAAGAGCCCCAGTTACTATGGATGCTTTGATTAGGAAAATTGAGCCTCCATTTATAGAGAGAGTAATGAAAGTCAGGGTATCATCCAGATTCATATTGCCATCTCAGTTAGGAGTGTATGAGGGGAAGACAAATCCCATGGATCACTTGGACTCATACAAAAACTTAATAATGCTCCAGGGGTGTTTGGATGAGGTGATGTACAAGGCATTCTCAACAACCTTAAAAGGGGCCGACGAGATCATGGTTCAAGAAGTTGTCTCCCAGAACCATTAATTCATTTGGTGACCTGATTAGGTTTTTTGTCATCAATTTCATGAGCTATCGAGTCAGGCAGAAGAATACCTCCCATCTTTTCACAGTCCATCAAAAAGATAGGAAAAGCTTAAAAGATTATGTCAGACACTTTAATCAGGACATCCTAAAAGTGGAAGATCCTAGTGACAAGGTGGTGATCATGTCGATGATGGATGGTCTTCATTCGGGCCCACTATTCGATTCCCTTTCTAAAAGCGTCACTGAAACCTTGTTGTCACTCTAGAATAAGGCCGACAAATACATTGTAGCTGAAGAGTTGGTAGAGGCCAAGCGTAAGAGGCGAGGAAAGGATGATCAAAAGAGGAAGGAACCTGATTCTCTACGAACGAACTATAAGGCTGAGCTAAAAAGTAAAAAGTCCGAGCCAGATGCTAGGAGGAGAATTAATGAACAACGTCCTCAAACTCCACCTTGCCGAACCGACCAGATACTGTCTCTTCTCAATGCCCATATAGCCTAAGTGCTCATAAAGATCAAGAATGAAGACTTTGTGAAGTGGCTTGGGAAGATCAAGACCAAACCCCTCTAGAGGAATAAGAACAAGTATTATGAGTTCCACAAGGATCATGGACACAACACTGAGGATTGCTTCCAATTGAAGGAGCAAATATCTGATCTAACCAATAGGGGATACTTGAGAAAGTTTGTTGTTGATTCCCAAGGCTTAACTCACTTGACAGAGGATATGCCGATAACAGACCAATAAAAAGTGATATCCAAACTATCCATGGAGAGATTGGATTTGGAAGGATGTTTAACCTCATCCCGTAAAAGGCATGCTAGAATGGCTAATGGGTGAGCAGAAAAAGAGGTTTATAACCTCTCCATGCCTATGTTTGAAGCTCTCCAGCCCATCACCTTCACCAATGAGGATTTGAGAGTCTTGCACCTCCCCCATGATGATGCGTTGGTCATATCTGTCACAATCGTCAATTTCAATATTCAGAGGATCCTAAATGATAATAGGAGTTCTACTGACATTCTGTTCATCTTGGCATTTGACAAGATAAGGATAGGGCGAGATAGGCTCCACCCTATTCGTACCCCTTTCATCGAATTTGAAGGAGGTTCCATACACTCCCTTGGATGGATCAAGTTGCCCTTGACTTTGGGGGTAGAACTTCACAAGACTACAATGTGCCAGGACTTCATTGTCGTGGATTGTCTTTCGTCATACAACTTAATCTTAGGTCGCCCCACCTTGGGAAAAATTAAAGCCATTACCTTTACCTATCACTTGAAGATGAAATTTCCTATTTCGACTAGGATAAGAGAGGTAAGGGGCGACCAAAAAGTTTTTCGACAGTGCTTCATGATAGTGATGAAGACCAACCCCACTCTGAAACCCAACACAAAATAGCAATTACAGAAAGATGATGCCGAGATGGAGGCACTGAGAGACGAAATAGAAGATACACCCCTTGTTGATCATCAAGAGACAGAAAACACCAAGTCTCTAGATAAAGTGACTCATATTGCCATACACCCTAACTATCTAGATCGCCATGTGATGATTATGACTGAATTGACTGAAGAGCTATGAAATGCTTTGGTCAATTTTTTGAAAATAATTATGACATATTTGCATGGTCACAAAGTGACGTACCGGGAATAGATTATCAAATTGCCATTCATAAGCTTTTCATTGACCCTGGTCATCCTTTAGTCTGCCAAAAAAGAAGGAAGTTTGTCCTAGAACGGTTGAAAGTTCATCTCATCAGAAAATCCCACTACCTAGATTGGTTGACTAATGTTGTCGTTGATTTTACTAACCTAAACAAGGCTTTCCCTTAAGACAGTTTTCCTCTACCAAAGATTGATCTGATAGTTGTTACAACCTCCAAGCACGAGCTACTCAATTTCATGGACACCTTCTCGGAATACCATCAGATCAAAATGCATTCACCCGACATAGAGAGATCTTCTTTTATCACATAAAATGGACTATATTGCTATAAAGTCATGCCTTTTGAACTGAAGAATGGGGGAGCGACAACGAAAGAATGGTCAATAAGATGTTCGAAGAGATGATTGGGAAAATAATGGAAGTCTACATTGATGACATGCTGGTCAAGAGTCTCTCACCCATTTAAAGTAAATGTTTGATATTCTTCAAAAATATTGCATGATTCTAAACCCTTCCAAATGCATATTTGGCGTGTCACTTGGAAAATGCCTTATTTTTTTGGTAACTAAAAGAGGGATTGAAGCAAATCCCGACCAAATTCAAGCTTTGCTCGCGATGAGCTTGCCAAGAAACATCCAGGAAGTGCAGCAATTGATAGGTTGAGTAGCAACTCTTAACAGATTTGTTTCAAAATTGGCAAACAAATGTTTGGCATTCTTTAAAATTCTAAGGAAGAACAAGGCTTTCTAGTGGACAAATGAGTTTGAGATGGCATTTCAGCAGCCGAATGAGTATATGGAATCATCCTCTCTATTCAGAGTTCCCAACATAGGCAAGGAATTCATCTTGTACCTATTTGTGTTACCCACTGCGGTAAGCTTAGCGCTCGTCAAGGAAGAAGATAAAGTGAAGAAGCTAGTTTACTACATTAGTAAGGTCCTCTTGGGGGTAGAGACCAGGTACCTAAAATTTGAGAACACCTATGCCCTTATGATAACAGCAAGAAAACTCTATCACTATTTTCAAGCATAGCTTATTGTTGTAGTCATAGATCAGTCATTAAAGCAAATTCTCCAATGACCTGATACCTCCAAGCGATTACTCAAGTGGTCCATTGAGTTGAGCGAATTCTACATTAAATATTGACGTCTATAATGATTCTCTACTTGTGGTGAATCAAGTCCAAGGAGATTACCTTACCAAAGATCTCTGAATGGTGTCCTATCTAGATGAGATGAAGGCCATGTCAATGAATATCAAAGATTTCAAGATCTGCCAAATTTCTATGGAAGAGAACAAGAAAATTGATGGCTTGGCGAATCCAGCCTCAACTTTTAATTTCATCTCAAATAGGAGTGTTACTTTGAAATTCTTTCCAAACCCAAGCATTGACATTGCCAAAACCGTTTGTCAAGCAACACCAAACCCGACATGAATGGATGACATCATCGCATATCTTAAAGATGGGAGAGCTGCCATTAGATAAACTCTAGGCACGACCGATTCAATATTGGTCAATTATATTTTGCCTCTTCCACAGAACATTGTATAAAAGGTCTTTTTCAGGACCACTTCTGAGATGTCTCCGACCAGAGGAATCAGATTATGTACTTAGGAAGATTCATGAAACCATCTGCGGAAATCATTCTAGGACAAGATCACTAGTTAGAAAGGCAATTTGCCAAGGGTACTTTTGGCCTTGTATGGAACAAGATGCAATGACATTCACCAGAAAGTGCGACAAAGGTTAGAGGTTCGCTCCAGTTAGTCGTCTCCCCCAATCGAGATGGTCCCAATGACCAGTCAATGGCCATTTTCCCAACGGGAGATAAACGTGCTTAGACTTTTACCTTAACCTCTTTTACAGAGAAAATTCTTGATTGTCGTCATAGACTACTTCACAAAAACCTCTTGCCAAAATCACTGAGAAGAACACCACAAGTTTTATTTAGAAGAGCATCGTTTGTCGATTTGGGATCCCGAGGTTATCGTCTCCGACAACGCGAAGCAGTTCGACAATGACGGATTTAAACATTTTTTCTCAGACCTAGCCATCTCTAATCATTTCTCTTCGCCATGTCATCCTCAGGCAAACAGCCAAGTGGAAGTCACCAATAAGACGATCTTAAGAAACCTGATGGCAAGGTTGGAAAAATCTAAAAGTGAATGGGCACAAGACCTTTCGAGTGTGCTGTGGGCCTACCACACAATGAGTAGAATCTCTACGGGCGAGACACATTACTCCCTGGTATGTGGAATAGAATCAGTCATACTAGTGGAAATATGAATAAATCTCGTCAAGGAGAACAATGAAGCAGAATTGAGGCTTAACCTTCTTCTCACCGAAATGAAAGAGCTAGCTGAGGTGCGCCAAGCTACCTACAAGCATCAAGTTACCAAGTACTATAACAAGAGGCTTAAATAAAGATCATTTTTGCCTGGCGACCTGGTCTTGAGGGAAGTCACATTGTCTATGAAAGATCCTAAGACTGGAAAGCTCGGACCGACATGGGAAGGTCCATATAGAGTGGTCAAAATGTCTAGGCCGGAAACTTATTGACTAGAGGACATGAGCAGGAGAGCACTACCTCACCCCTGGAATGCTAAACACTTGAAGAAATACTACCAATAGTTCCTTTGGTCGCTAATATGATGGAGGTTGCCTAAACAATGTTATTTGACATCGCCAAAATTCTATTTTATGTGGTCGTGATTGCCAATTTTCATGTAATTATGGTTATCTTAATATAATCACCAATTTCTCCAATTCAATTTTGTTATCATCGCCAATAGTGTTTAGATCGCCAAAATATAATGTTGCCAGTTTTGCCATTTAATCATATTAATGCAACTTATTGTTGTCGCCAAAATGGGATGTCGCCTAAACAATTTATTATTTTCACCAAAATCAAGATCATTATATCACCGGTTTGATTATTGACATCACCTACCTAGTTTTCTTTTTACTTGCCAAAAAAATAAAAATGATTGAGAATTACATTCTCCAATTAATGTTTGCCTAAGTTATCTGTCCGAAAAGAGGCATCTTGCTTGTCAAAGGTATCTCACCTGATCATTTTGGTTGCTGATGTTAGGTTTAATAGTAACTTGAACCTATTATGTTTGCCTAACAATTTTTGTTCGCCAAGTTCATTTCGCCAGTTTCATTAGTAATGATATCACCAAGTGAGACAAAGGCATTGTTATTAAAGGAAGACACAATATGAAGAGAAAAAAATACAACTCACTAAAGTTGCCATTACAAAAACAAAAGAAAGGAAAAATACTTGGAAATGCCTACTGGAGGAGGGCTGTTAACCAGCTTGTCCTTCTCCTCCTCTTCATCCTCAACCAACTCAAGATCAATTTGGATGTCTTGGATGTTAAGGTCGAGATAGAGAAGTCCGATTTGCTTCTTGCATAGATCAAAGCCCTCGCCGAAGTATGTGGAAATTGCATTTTCCACAACCTCTTGAAAGTCATATGAAGACTTGTACTCTTCAATCGCTGACTCCTTAGCGAGGGGCTCCTTTTCCTTTATCTCGGCCACCTCTGTCTGAAACCTTTCCAAGTCAGCGTCATGCTCCTCCTTCATCCTCCTTAGCTTCTCAGCAGCGTGCTGCTTTTCAGCCTCAAGTTCGGCTACACGGCCTTCAAGGTCCTTAGCCACGCTTTGGGCCCTGATCATCTCATCTTTGATGGATCTAGTGTTGGCCTATTGGGTCATCGCCTCTTCTCTCATCTCTTTTCTATGGCCAACGATAAAGGATCCAAGCACCACTGCCTGTAAAAAACAAAACTTATCAGAACACTGAAACTTTAAAAGGTACATGCTCAATTTGAACACAAGTAATTATCTGGATGATAGAGTGAAATAACCTCGTGATCGCCCAGTAGAGGTACAATTTCTCCATCGTCTCTTTATTGGTAGTCAAAATGAGCCCTTGGAGGAGTTTCTCCGTAATGCTAGGATTCTCCATGACAGAGGCGTTAGGCCCCAAGGCAACCCTAGGATTGGCCGAGGTCCCTTCCTCGGGGAGCGGCAACAGGTGCCACTGCCTTGCTTTTAGCCTGGCTTGACGTTGCCTTGGACTTGGCTAGAGCCATGGTTGCTGGTCCCTTCTTCTTGTCCATAGGCATCGGCATCGACTCCTTCTTCTTGGCATCTGCGACCTATTTGCCCTTCTTTGAGGGCGAGATGTTGGGCGTCTCATCTTGGGGTGTTTCTCATCGATGATACCAAGTGTTTTACCTCGGCATCTCAAGTAGGGGCAACTGATGAGGGGTAAAATATTACCTGATGAAGTAATCACGTCGCCATATCATGTTGCCAAGATTATGTCACTTTATCTGATGTGATCAACTCAATAAGCTTGGATTTCCCAGAATGTTGTCTACATCCTTCACGGGTTCTCACATCGCCAATCCTTATCTTATCCATCTCGCTTGTCACTCTGAGGATGAGATGACCTTGAGACTCCATCTCCACTAGCCGTGATCTTCTCGCACGGCTATAAATTCTCTTTCTATAAAAGGCTGCTCACCATCCTCTAGAAAGGGGTAATTGCATTCTCACTATTTGAGCCATAACTTTTTTATTTTTCTGCTCCACTCTGTCTAGCTTGTTCACCTCAGTTTCATCTCCATGGTGGAGGGGCTTTTAACAGCCTCACCTCAGTCGGTAATATTTGTTCTCTTGCGGAGGTCGTCGAGGTCAATACCGGTCTTAAGAGCAATTCTAACTGTTGGTTGCTTATCCCAAATTTCTACCACAACATATATAATTTTACTAAAAACAAATAATCCAATCGATATTGCAATTCATTCCAAACTGGGCCAAAAAATTATTGGTCGAGTTTTGTGTATTTTGCAGGCAACAGCCTTTCCTTTCAATGTAAGTTTTGTAAAGACTAGTATTTGAAACAATGCAATTGGTGAAAATTGCTAATTCATCATGGGATTAAACTGTCAATAGTGTAAGATTCAAGGGGAAACTTTCTCCATATCGAGGGTCCCACATAGATGAATGGGGTAGGGGTAGGGGTAGGGGTAGGGGTAGGAGAAATTATTTAGTGCTCTTGGAGCAAATTTTAGTGGTGCTCCAATTTTAGAATGATTAGTCTAAATAACAGAGTTCATTATTTTTATCTAGATAGTAGCCAACATGAGTATATGTATTATTTATTGACTGATGTAAAGCATTATTCTAAGAGTACCGAATAACCTTTAGTAGAGATAGAGAGAAACTAATACTATGGTCCGAAAATAATGCACTACAAAATTTCATAAAACTAGGATAGTAGGATGTAGGGATGGATGAAAGAAGCGTAAATATTTGGTGGTCGTTTGGTTCCTAAATTTAATTCTTCAACTTTTGATATTTTTCTAACTTGTTTCGATGTCTCGTTAATTTTAAGATTTTTTTCGCAAGTGGAGTAAAATTTTATCATCCGTTGATGCCAAAATTTGTCTGGCTGAAGGTTGTGTTGGTAAAAATAATTCATCAAACACAAAATTTTTAAAAATAATTTTTATTAATCACATTAACATACAGAAAATTGAATTTACATAAAAAAAAACTAAACAAAATGAGATACAATTAAATTTTATGCTGAGTCCTGCAATTGCAGTTTCCTTATGAAAGATTTGCATCGTACCGAGAGTGTTGTAGAGTTTTCTTTAGCGTCTTTCTCATAAGATAAAATGGGTAGGTTGCGTATATCGGAACACTACTGAGATAAGTCTTGACGAGCTGAACTTACGTCTGTCTCTCTCTCAAAAAAATAAAAATGAAGATGTATAAAACTTTATGGGGTGCAAAAGAAGAAGATAAACATATACGTATAGACTCAAAATGACTCATGAGTTGCTTGGAAATAATCGAGCAATTGAATAGTGCTATAAACTCCAATTCATGATGTGGTTATAACGATTGTCCTGTGGATTTCTACGTTCAGGATCAACGAATCCAAAAATAAATGTTTGATTGCCTTAGAAGATCCTCTGAACGTCTCACTTCATTCACACCGAAATTTCCAACAAAATGATCCTCTTTAACCTGCAAGACAAAGATTAAGAAATACTGGAGTGGTATCATAAAAAATCCTCCGACATTTAAGTTAGTTTCTACTAAGAAAAATATAAATTTGTAAAATTCAGTGTGCGAATTGCTTACAGGTGGAGAGTTCACTGGTTTGCTTTTAGAATGGTCTGGGGTTGTAACTAATGGTGAGGTTATTTGGTCCGTGCATATGTTTTATAAATACCTTTGTCTAGCGATCCTATATACAAGGATCGGTTAAGGAAATTGGGGTCGGAAGGTGTGATTGGGACCGGATGGCGGGTGGGGACCAACTGACCAAGTGGTGAGAACGAGATCGGGTGGTAAGGTCAGATGTCCTCGTCCAATATCCCCTATTCTCAAGTCATCACGGTTCTTGTTCTGATGGGAATTATCCTTCAATGTCCGTATATATTTTGGCGTTTACACGAATTCTTACCATAATTATGACTTGTTGCCGTAAGGCCTCCATTGCGCCAAGTGTT
The DNA here is from genome assembly GCA_030159115.1 of Actinidia arguta var. hypoleuca. Taxonomy (NCBI): domain Eukaryota; kingdom Viridiplantae; phylum Streptophyta; class Magnoliopsida; order Ericales; family Actinidiaceae; genus Actinidia; species Actinidia arguta. Next base: position 18,708,110 of record BRYE01000005.1, on the reverse strand, counting down.
CTTATCTGCACGGCTGTCCACACGCATATATATATGCACGTAGCGCGTGCACAGAGAGAGGGAGCTAGAGAGAGACGAACGATGTTAATTGATGTGGGTGTCTTGTTATTCTATTTTTGCAAATACCATTGGGGAACAATTTGTAGCCCTACGTATAGATGCACCCTTGTGAAGAGATATTTCTAAGATCCAGCCCATTTATTCAACATATTATCGGGTAGTGAATTATGGCTGTGGAGGCTAGCGTCCCAATTGCTTCAACATTCCCATCACCGGGATTGAATTCCTTATGTCCATAATTGGATTGAACCGGTTCAATTTAATTATTTTAAATCCATTTTGAAGCCGTTTAAATTGTAGAGATCATAGAAAATTTTAATACTGTAAAAAATTATGTTAATAGGATATAATTCAATATTCGATCGATATCAATTTATATCAAGATAAATATATATAATCATGTGTTCCGCATCCATTTATTAACTTATAAAATAGTACAGAATAGTTACCCAATTGGATGTGATTAACTTGATTTTTTACAGTATTGATTTTCACGACATAATTTATAATGTGAACAATTCAGATCATCAAAATTAACTCAAAACAGAGTCAAAAATTGCTTGACTAGACTGGAGACAATCCAGTCCCCACGCATCACCTCTTTGTAGAAGTGCTCTTACCCACAAAGATAAATTTTGAATTAGGAAGACATGACTAATTCACATGAGGAAGGAAGGGCACTAGTAAGGGGAAGGGAGGAGACGTCTGGCAAAGTGAAGGGACAACGTAGATAGAAAGGGCGGCATGGAAGGTTGGACTTGGTTGTAAGAAGGGGCAGAGTTAGAATTTTAATTTAGAATGGGTGCATTAAAGTAATTTATTCGAACTTAATACAAAATAAACATTTACTTTGATTGACAAATTATTTTGAGAAATATTATCTTCTGTAAAAATAAAAAAAATAAAAATACAGACATATAATTAATAATTTTCTTACCTCGGAAGAAAATAAATATATTAAAATACAGATGTTAATATAGAAAAAGAGAGGGTGTGGGAAGAAGTTAGTGAGGAGAGAAGCAAACCCAATAATTTAATGATGCAATATTTTGGGTTCCATTGAAAGAAAGAAAAGTAGAAAAATATAAAAAAAATTAAAGTGACAAACCAAACAAGACTTTAAACTACTAAGCTACTGTGTAACTATTAAGAAGTTGAGGGGAGGTCTGTGCCCCTCCTGAGCCTTTAGTTGGCTCTGCCACGGTTGGTAGGGGACGAGAAGTGGTTGCTCTATAAGGGAAAACAAATAATGCCCGGTGGCGGGGGAAACGGAATGGAGGAGGCGGTACACGTTGGCAGTGAACAGGAGGGTGAGGGTGAGGGTGAGGGTAAGGGTGAGGGTAGGGTAGGATAGGGTGGGGTGGGGTGGGGTTTTCCTAAATTGATAAATTCAAATGTTTGAATATAATTTTTCAGCACGGTGGACATCACGGAGAAGTTAGCTGAGCTAAGCCGAGCTGAAACATCTTTTAAAGTGGATTAACTAACGACTTGGTATTCATTTTCCAGAAGTTATTTTTGAAAATAATATTGTTTTTATTCAAACGAAAATAATTTTGAGAATTAAGAAAATAATTTCTTTTTTTACTTGGATAAAACCTCGTAGAACAAGGTTTTTTTGGGGAACTTTCCAGCCAATCCATTCTCGTGAGACCAAATCTCATCACTAAATCTTTTTACGAAACTACCAAAACGCCCTTACATAACACACCCGTTCTCTAAACGCGCGGAATCACCTAGTTCCCCTTTGCCTCCTCTCTCTATAAAAGCTGTTGTGCACTATGGACCCCTCTCTCTCTCTCTAAAAATTATGAACTATGGACCATTATTGGACACCTCATACGATGGGTCCCAACGTAGCATTCGTTTGGGTTAGCTTAGCAAGTTCTCACCTACTAAAAATTAACTCTAGAAGAAGTGATGACCCAATCCGAGATAACTATGTTGTCATGTTGTTCATGAGAGTCATATCTCCAGTCTAGAAAGTTCACGTCGTCAATGTTCCTTGTGATCGCCATTCGGCATGACAAGCTGTCTTACGTCGCTCGTATGCCCCAACCTCTCACATAGCCCGTTCATGCTAATTGGTAGTTTGTCGCCAATAGATCCAGCCCGAGATGAATGTGATTGACTCTATCTCTACCATTGTCTCTCCTATGATTGCGGCACTACCTCCACATAGAAAACTCCACCCATTACGCCTCTATCCCCGGCCATGACTTCCTTACTTAGTTGCAAGATCTTTATGCCGTAATCTCCTCGCACGTCTGTGAAATCTCTATCTATAAAAGGCTGCTCACCATTCTACAAACAAGGGTAACTGCAATCTCACTCCTTGAGCTATTGTTATATAACTTCTCTGTTGTGCTTTGTCAACTAAATTCATCTTGATCTCATCCCCACGCTGGAAGGGGTTTGAGTGGCCTCACCCTGATCAGTAACATTTGTCTCTGTCCACAGGTGATCAAGGTCGTTATTTTTAGCAATTCTAACTGTTGGTTGCTCGCACCAGATTTCCACCTTAATAGTTTGGTGTCATCTGTGGGAATGATTGTTCTTTAAACGCTATGCACCTGCGTAGTCACCTATTGGCTAGACAAAGTATCAGTAGTCCCTTGGAATAACAAAGCACCTCCAATGACTGGTACTAGTCAAGCTCCAAATCTCAAAGGCATTCACTGTGAGATGCATGGCATTGCCGAACAGATCAGGATTATGAACGAGCTGAATGCACAACTA
>BRYE01000005.1:18675311-18677811 GCA_030159115.1 Actinidia arguta var. hypoleuca | reverse complement strand
AATTTTGCCACATAGAATAGCCATCTCTTAGACATTTTAAAACTACGATTTATTTTATTATATACTCCTTACATCCCATATTGACATATTATTATTCTATTTTAGGGTGTTCCAAAATGTATGTTCAACTCATAAAATAAAAAACTAATACAACTTTTCCTTTTTACCCTTTTTTGTATAAATTATTTAAGAAACATTCCAACCAAAACGAAAGTCAAATTGTAACAATTATATGGGATGAAATTGGAGCTATTCTAATGTCTATCCAAATATGAGGTACAAATGTGAAAACTATAAATTTTTGTTCTCTTTAAACCTAGATTGAATTTTTGACTAAAACCTACGGTAGAGCAGTTTATGAATGTCTATACGGACTTTTTTTTCTTTCTTGATGAGAGAGCATTCATTCTTTCATTCATTTTTATCAAAAAAACTTCAATTGGAACATGCAAGTATTAGGCCAATTCAACGGCTGTTTAGTCGACTTCTTTTATCCATTCATGGGTAAGAGATTACTTAAAATAATTTTAAAACTATATCAAATTGGACAATTACATCTAAGAAAGTCCAACAAGCTGTTCTCACAATTGTAAAACCACAACATAAATTTAAGATTTAGCATTAAAATGAGAAATAAACAACCTAGACAAGAAAGAATCATAGTAGAAAATAAAGAGGGGAGTAACTATATTACACACCTAAAAGGTAATTTTTAAAATTTTCCCACGAACAGAAATGTAATTTTAAAAATTTTCTTTTTCAAATCTTAAAGCCATGTAAATCGTACAACATTGATCAAAAGAGGGTCAGATATACCTTCAATATCACGACGAAATTCAAGGCTCAAAATCCAAGTTGTAGCTTTGACTTTTTATTTTTCTTGTGGTAAAAAGTTGTTGCCCCCATCCAGATTACTGTAGCCGTTGCCTGGGTGGTTGCTGCTTGCTGGTCCATGACCATCGTTGCTTGTTGCCTGCCCGCGTGCTTGGTTTTCGCTGCCTTGCTGCAGTCGCAGCAGTGGGTTGTTAATGCCTTGTTGTTGCCGCACCCACGGGCTGTTGTCTACAGCGGCTGCCTACAAATTCTAATAACCTACTTTTTACAAAATCCTAGTCCTAAACGCTTTAGGACTTTTTTTCTAGTCTTCTAGACCCTTTGATGTTATCTCTTTTTTCTCAACCCTAATCAATCTATTTAGAGTGTAGGTTCTCAAAATTTCTCTCAAAAATTTTTGTAGAGAATTTTTATTTAGATTGGGAATCCATATATCATATATCTAGGCTATGTCTCCTACTAGGGAAATGATAAAGATCTTAGGGAGTCTTAGTTTAGCTCCAACTAAACTACTAAATATTCTAGTTATCTCATAACTTAATTTAGTAATTTAATTAATCTAAATTAATTACACTAAATAATTTGAATTGCACTCTAAAGTAAAATGATTAAAATACCATTTATCGTTATTTGGATTGCACTCTCCATGGATCAATAATTATGTTTGATTAAATGTCATCAAATCCTAATTATTTCTAACCCTTTTAATTCATAATTTATTTCTCATTTAGTCACCAAAATAATAAGTCTTTATTTCGATAAACAATTTATCAAAAAAATCATATCCTTATTTCAATGACCCAATTAATAAATTAACTCACAAGTGATACCCGTTCTCTATTAGAAGAGAGTGATATTCCATCTTGAGAATGAAGTGTTCTCACCAATCTAATAATGACGACCTAAGATACTAAGATGTTGACCTCAATTAGCTTCACTCATTGGTAAATAAAAGTGAACAATGTCAAAAACTTGAGTTCACCATTCTCTCAGAATTAGAGTCAATTGCAAATAGCAATTTTATATGATATATTTTATTATGACAATCCAGTTCAGTGTATTCCATAATACACCAATACTTTAACCCAGAGTCACATATATTGATGGTTGAGATAAACCATCCTATCATAGAGAGGTTAACAGTATTATAGTTTTTGTAGATGAGATGTCCAATCTTATCATTGACTACGAACTCAATTAAAGTTACGTGGATCAACAATTAATATCTCCCTATGTAAATCTAATTTTCATACATTTATCGTATACCTAGATAACTTAGGGACATATAATCTCATGATATAATAGAACAACATCTAATGTATGGTAAAATGAACTCTCATTTTAAATAATAATTTAGTATTTGAATCTATGGGCATACAATTTCCAACAACACCTTCAAAAATGATATATATGGTGCGCCTATATATAAATAATATTATCATAATAGATGTTACCCCATCGTAGCAATCATTATCAGATGAATATGATTCATCCCTAAATGATCTAAACACAACCTAGGAAATGAAGGGATTGTATTAGCAATTAAGCATTCTAATTTGTTATGGTAGAAAACTGGGGGAGAGCAACCAACAATCAAAATTATTCGTAACCTCAGTACTGAACCTTGGCTATGACTTGGACGACCTATGCAGATGAACAAATGTGA
>BRYE01000005.1:18662811-18665311 GCA_030159115.1 Actinidia arguta var. hypoleuca | reverse complement strand
ATGTATCAAAGAGATTCAAAATAGAGTTAGAACAGCGTCAAAACTTTAAGCTTAAGTTTCTGCCAAAATTCCTTCTTGGCGTTCGAATACTAGAAGTGGCATTTGAATGCTAGCCAATTTCTTCTTCACGTTTAAACATTAGAAGGGGCATTCGAACGCTCAAGCCTGTAACAGAGTCATAGAGTTTTACATTCAGGACGTTCAAACGTTGCATTCAAACTCCAAAAAGATCTTAGCGTTCAAACGGCCGAGTTGGCGTTCGAATGGAAACAGTATAAAATAAAGAAATAAAAAAAAAAGAAAAAAAAGGAATAAAAGGTTTATGGTGGGGGAAGGCACATGGGATCATTTTCCATGTGCATCTCAGATTATATACACATACAAACCTAACACACACACGTACAAGATAGAGAGAGGAGAAGAGAAAGAGAGAAAAAGAGAGAGGAAGAAGGAGAGAAAGGAGAGGAAGAAAGAGAGAACTTGGAGAGTTCACCTCAAGCTAGAAGAAGACCATTGTTGAGCTTGGAACTTTGGTAAGCCCAACCCTAACTCATGTATATGCTTATGTATGTAATGTAGGATAGTTTTAGAGACTCATTTGAGTTTCATTTGGGTTGAATAACAAGTATTGAGACTTGATTTGAATGATATGGGTGTATGATTTGAAAAGCCCTAAATTTCAAAATGTTAAGGTTTTTAAGTTTTTTAAATCTTAGATCTACAATGCTAGGGTTGTGTTTGAGAGTTGATTTTTGAGTTATTGTAGTAGTCCCTTTGAGTTATTCTTGGTACCTTAGGAGCTTTCGAAGAATTTGGTTGTTGTTTTGCAAATTTTGAAAAATTTAAGTAGCCATTTCTGTTGCTACCCGCAGCCAACGTTCAAACGCTAGACCCAGCATTCTAACGGTAGCCTAGCGTTCGAACGCCACTTTCCAACGTTCGAATGCCAAGCCAATTTTCAGGCAGTTTGGCCTTTTTTCTTAGGATAATTTAATTTGGGTTCAAAGTATGTTAGCCCTTTAACCTACAAAATTGAAGATTTTAGATGCATGTTCAACGAGTCTTGACCTAGAGCAAGAATATCTTAGGTCAAGTCGAGAGTTTCGTATTAGTTTAATTATTCTATTCTTGTATAATTGAATATAGTATTAACATTTTCGTACCCTATGTCCTTTACATGAAGGAACACGTCGAATAATGCCTAGTTAAGGAAGTCGAGGTGAGTAACATGATGCCATGAACAAAACCTATGTATTTTCAAGATTTTTCAATATGAATTATATTACATACAATGTTTTTCATGCTTTGAATGCATAAATGATTATATTCTAATTATGAAAACCATGTCTTCTAATTGCATCAAACGTTAGTATGTTATTAATTAAACCCATAGATGAATGTTTTAACATGAGTATAAAAGGATTTTCAATGTATAGCTAAAGATTTACTCGAGAAACGAAGGATTTCAATGGTTAACGTCAACTCGGGGTCTTTTAGTTGCAAGACCTTAATCTAGCCCAATAGTCTTATGATGGGGGACGTGAAATAAACTATCTAGTCCTATAATAGAGACAGGAAACAAACTATCTTTGTGGGAGACATCCCTGGCTTAACGAGCCCATGCGTGACTTATATGGTTACTATGTTGCGTGACTAAAAGGTTACTATTCCGATTGTTGCACTTAAAGTCCTATGATAGGGGACAGGAAATAAACTATCGATAGTCCTACGGTAGGTGACAAGAAATAAACTACCTATGTTATGATGGGAGAAATCCCTGGCCTAAAGAGCTGCAGTATAACCTATATGGTTAGTATGTTATGTTGGGAGAAATCCCTAGCCTAAAGAGTCCCAGTATAACCTATATGGTTAGTATGTACCATTTTTAGATTTCCATGCCGAGTTGTTACACGTCTTAATACTTACAGATTTGAAATACGTACAACTTTATGATTAAGAAATATTCCAGCTATACTACGTTTACATGAGTTTCAAGTTTCAGAAAAAGTTATGTTATGTTTTCATGATTTACGTTAAACAAGATATGCTATGTTATGTTTACGGTTGTGAAAGATTTCAGACTAAGTTATTGTATGTTTACGTTTATGAAATTTCAAGTCCAAGGAAAAGACTATGCTATGCTTATATAATACAGTTTTCAAAGGCTATGATTCAATACTATGTTTTAATGATTAAAGGCTACACATAAAAACTACGATTACCTGATTAAAGACTAGGTTCCAAATAGTTATGTTTTAAGATTCAAGGGTATGATATATGTTATTACGACTATGTTTTAAATGCGATATCACGCTATATCTATGTTATGATAATGACAGTAATCCATGGTATTTTTTCGTTCATGCATTATTGTTGTTCACTAAGCATAAAGCTTATGTTTTTGAAAACAAAATTCTAGGAAGTCAATCTGAGAAGCCATAGAAGGAAGCAAAAATAAAGACTTTAGTTTTGTGGCTCAAGTGCCTTATTTAGTTTATTG
>BRYE01000005.1:18617811-18630311 GCA_030159115.1 Actinidia arguta var. hypoleuca | reverse complement strand
ATTAGTTTTAGCTATCAAGTGTAACATTTCTTGGGCACATCATCAGTGTAGATGGAGTGTCCATCGATCCCCACAAGGTCAAAGCCATTATGAATTGGCCGAGACCGACGAATGTAACTAAAGTCAAAAGTTTCATGGGCTTAGTTGGGTACTATAGAAGATTTGTGAAAGACTTCTTCAAGATTGCAACTCCCTTGACACAACTTACACGGAAGAACATTCCACTTGAATGGAATGGGAAGAGAGAAAAATTTCCAAATGTTGAAGATTCGATTAGTATCTGCACCGATCTTAGCCTTACCTTCTGGAACCGATGATTTTACCATTTATAGCGACGCTTCACATTGGGGACTATGATGCATTTTGATACAACACGGGAAGGTAATTGCATATGTCTAAAGATAGTTGAGACAGCATGAGAAAAGTTATCTGACTCACGATCTAGAATTAGCCGCAGTGGTATTTGCATTAAAAATTTGGCGCCATTACTTGTATGGAGTTACGTGTGAGATCTTCACCGACCACAAGAGTTTGAAGTAACTTTTCACCCAAAAAGAGCTGAACATGAGACAGCGGAGATGGCTCGAATTGATTAAAGATTATGACATTCTCATTTAGTATTATCTGAGTAAAGCCAATGTTGTAGCCGATGCCTTGAGCCAAAAATCAACTGTCAATCTAGCATGCCTTGTTAGGTCATAACTGCCCTTATTTATTGAATTGAAGAGAGCAAAAATTAAAGTTGTGGCACCAAACACCAACATGATGCTTGCTAGCATGATCGCCCAATCGACATTGATAGAAGTTGTAAAATAGAGACAACCAGAAGACCCGTGCTTATGGAAGATTTATGAGGATATCAAGATTAATCTAAAGCCTAACTTTACTTGCAAAATGGAGCACTTAAATTTCAAGACCGCTTGTGCATTTTGAATATACCCGAGATCAAGAGACAAGTTTTGGAGTAAGCTCATAATATCAAGTTCACGATGCATCTGGGAGGAACGAAGATGTACCGAGACTTGAGAGAAATATTCTTTTTACCCGTGAATACTACGTATTCCTTGTCAAAATACGCGAATCTTACACTTAAGATATTATACGACTTCACAATACGCCAGTGTCTATAGTGTCAGATTGGGATCTGATATTTATGTCAAAATTTTGAAAGATTTTGCAATGGGCATTTGGCACCGAATTGAACTTTAGCATCGCTTTCCATTCGCATATGAAGGGACAATCAGAAAAGACCATCCAAACCCTAGAAGACATGTTACGACTATGCGTACTCAATTTTTATGAAAATTAGGAAGCACACTTATCTCTAGTGGAGTTCGCTTACAATAATAGCTTTCATGCAAGCATTGGTATGGCACCATACTAAGCGCTCTACAGAAGTAAATGTAGATTGCCCATCTATTGGACCTAAGTTGGAGAACGACATCTTTTAGGGCCCGAGATTGTCCAACTGACCACCGACAAGATCAAAGTGATTCAACAAAGACTTCAAACCGCTTAGAATCGCCAAAAGAGCTATGTAGATGTTCAGAGACAAGACTCAAAGTTTGAGGAAGGGGACCATGTGTTCTTGAAGGTATCTCCTTCCAATGGGATAAATCGTTTTGGTAAAAAGAAAAAGTTGAAATCGAGATACATCAGACCATTTGAAGTCCTTCAATGAATTGGAGTCATTGCCTACCGCATCGCTCTCCCACCAGAGCTATACATGTTCATGACGTCTTCCACGTTTTAATGCTATAGAAATATGTCCGCGACCCTGTGCACGTAGTTAGTCACCATTCCTTGGATGTGAGTGAAGATTTAAGCTACATCGAGAAGCCAATTGAGATTTTGGATTGTCGAGACTAAATTCTTAAGAACAAAATCATTCCACTAGTGCGAGTATTATGGCAGAACCATACGTGGGAGGAGTCTACCTAGGAATGAGAAGATGAAATGCGAGAGCTTTATCCTTTTTATTTGAATGATAGTTATGGCAAGTTTCAGGATAAACTTTATTTTAGGGGAGAAGAATGTAATACCCCGAACCCATTCCATTTCGTCAATTATGTAAATTATAACCGTACATTAGTTAACATAAGTAATTATGATGTTATATATCAAGGTGATCAAATTAGAGTAATAACTTTCCATAAAAAAAAACTTAGAATTAAGTTTCTACCCAGTTTTCTTCTTAATGTTCGAACGCTATAAAGAACGCTTACGCCTGTTATGAATTTTATGCTCTCAGGACTATTAAACATGGAGTTCGAATGATAAAGCCAAGTTTTCTTCTTGGTGTTAGAATGCTAAAGAGGGCGTTCGAATGCTACAGGCTGTAACAGAGTCCACCCAACTTCACACCTTTAGAGCGTTCGAACGCAGTGTTCGAATGCTAGGGCCGAATTCTTTTTTAGCGTTCGAATGCTAATATTGGTGTTTGAATAGCAATAGTATAAAATGAATAAAGAAAAAGAAAACCAAAAGAAGAGTAAGAGGTTAAATGTGGAGGAGGGTACATGGGATTATTTTTTATGCATCTTAGTTTATACACACACATACGCCACACGCTACACACACGCATAAACGAGAGAGAGGAAAGAAGAAAGAGAAGAAAGAGAGAAAGAAGGAAGAAGGGGGGAAGGGAGGATCATAGGAAAAAGAGAGAAAGGCCATAGTTAAGCTTGAAGATATGGTAACTCAAATCTAAACCCTTGAAAGTTATATTTGTATATGTATATATAGGTGATGTGTGTTAGATTTAGAGACTCATTTGAGTCTCAATTTGGTAGGGAATCATGTATTAGTGATTCATTGGGTGATTTGAGTGTGGGTTTATAAAAATCCCAAATTGAAGCATATAGGATTTTGTTTAATTTCAATTTTTGTTCTATTATGTTAGAGTTGTTTTTAAGGGTTGGTTTTGAGATATTGTAGTCTCTTTAAGCTATTCTTTGTATGATAGGAGCCTTAGAAAGGATTGAGTTGTGTTTGAAAAGTTTTGGTAAATTTTAAAGTTCATTTCTGTTACTGTTGCTCCGTATGCTTAGCATTCAAACCCTTTTGTGGAGCGATCGAACGCATAGAGAGGAGAATTTAGTCATTTTTCCTTAGAGTTCAAATGCTCCGCAAAGGCGTTCGAACAGAGATTGTTTAGTGCTTAGCGTTTGAATGCCCCATCCCAGCGTTCAAACGCCAAGCCCATTTCCAAGCAGTTTTGGCCTTTTTCCTTGGACATTTTATTTTATTTTATTTCCTAGAGTATGTTAGACCCCATGACCTACCTATACGAAGACTTAGAGTGAGGGTATCTTAAGTTAAGTCGGGAGTTTTGTATTAGTTTGATTATTTCACTTGTATTATTGAAAATAGTATTGATGTATTTGCACCGTATGTCCTTTACTTGTAGGAACACTGTGCTTAGCACCTAATCATGGGAACTGAGGTGAGTAACACGATGCTATGTACAAAATTATGTATTTTCAAAATATTTTCAATACGTACTATGATATATTCAAATGTTTTCCATGTTTCAATGCATTAAATGAATATGTTATACTAAGAAAACCATGTCTTCTAAATATATGAGATGTTTATGTTATGACTAAAAAACCCATGGATACATGATTTATTGAGAAAAATGAATATGTTCAATGTATAATGACACTCGGGGTCTTCTCGTAGCGAGACCTTAACTAAGCCCGATAGTCCTACGATAGGGGACATGAAATAAACTATCTATAATAGAGATGTCTTTGGCCTAAAAAATCCCAGCATAACTTATACGGTTACTATGCTATGCCAAGTTGTTACACTTTTTATGATATGCTATGTTCATGACTATGAAAGTTTAATCTATGCTATACTTCTGTGAGAGCTTCAAGTTTATGAAAATTAAGTTTCAGAAAAAGCTATGATATGCTTACATGATAGTTTCAATGAGATATGTATGATATGTAAATGATCGATGGTATTCTACTTTCATGCATTATTGTTATTAACTAAACGTATAGCTTATGTTTTAAAAAACTATTTTCAAGAAGCCAATCCAAGGAGCCTAAAAAAGAAGATAGTAGGCAGATCATAGTTTTACGGCCCAAGGGCCTTATGATATTTTGTACGGGTTAGACCCTATTTTATTTAGCGATGTTATGATGAGTCGATCATGTTATGTATGTATAAAGTTAGAAACTTAAGCACAACTCTAATTGTCGAGAGAGCATTGAAGGAGACAACTCAATATTGGGAGAGCAATAAGAAAAAGTCAGGAGAAAATCTAAGTATAGGACAAAGTTTAAAATAGTAGAGTTTCGGATCTTCAAGTGAGAATTCATCAACTCCAAAGGGAGACACCGGACGTCAAGGAAGTAGCATGTCCAATGAAGTACCAACTTGCCCAAACTGTCAGAAGAAGCCTTAGGGCGCGTGTCATAGGGGAAGCACGGCTTGTTATTGGTGTGACCAAGAAGGGCACCAAATTAAAGACTGTTTGAAGAAGAATAGAGCACAAGGAGCTAGAATGTCAGCGTCAGTCTCAGTCTAACAACCTCTAGCCGGAGGAAGGAAAAATCAACCACGGTAAGGCCAAGCTTTCGCACTCGTACCAGGAAACACCGTAACTATCACTCTAGGAGTATCAAGTGTACTCCCTATTTGTGTCAGGTTGTATATAAATATTTATTTCCTATTGGAAATAAGTTTCCCAATATATTTAAAAGCTAGTTGGATATATGATTTTCCTAAAGACAATGAACATATAAGGACTAAAAATCGGGATGAATTATGGTGTCGAAAATGCTTGTTGCATTTGGAAGTGAAACAAAAGTATTATATGCCTCACAATATAGTTGTTGTTTTAGTTTTTATGAAAGGTTTTGTTAATGAAAGATTATATTTAGTTGGAATTATATTTTCTAAAGTTGATTTGGATTCCTTAGAGAATTGTTGATCTGAATGGGATAAATCATAACTTATGGTTTAGCAATATTGAACTTGGAGCTACTAACTTGGTAACGCATTTAAGAGGAATGTTATGAGTATGCTGATACACGATATCGTATTAAGACTCTAATTGGAGAACTAAACTGAATAGATGAATTTGGTACTTGATGTCATTGATAACAGGGTGAGTATTTTGAAAAGTTATAAGTTCAATTGGATAGAACTCAAACCTCGTGGGTGTGGATATATTCGTCTAAGAACTGTAACAAAAGAGTATTATCAGAGTGGCGTAGTGGATGTAATACCCCGAACCCATAAATTTCTTTTATTCATGCCTTAATGTAAAATTTAATCCTATTAGGACCTAATTGTAAGTATTTTATGGTCAAAGTGGTCAAAAGTGACCAAAATAGATTAAATGACCAATTAGGATGAAGGTTGTAACAAGAAAAGGGTGGAGGTGGGCACATGGGATTGAATCCCATGTGTTTCTTTCAAAACACCAAGCCAAACACACACACACACAAAAATTCGGAGAGAGAGAGAGAGAGAGAAGAAGAAAGAAAGGAAGAAGAAGAAAGGAAGAGAAGAAGAATCTTGGAGAGAGAGAGTTCAAATTCCAAGCCTAAGGAAGCCATTGAAAGCTCTACCAAGCTTGAGAAGGTAAGAAAAATCTATTTTTATGTATATGTATAAGTTGAAGAAATTGGGTTATACCTTAGATACCTTTAGGTAAGCCCAATGTTGAGTTTAGAGGACTCCCTTAAGTCCCAATTGAAGCATATTGAAGCTCAATTCAAAGAAATTGAATGCTAGAAACAAAAATCCCAAATTTCTAAATGTTAGGGTTTTTGAAACTTTAACCTTAGATCTACCATGCTAGGGTTAGTTTTGAGGCTTGAGTTTGAGTTATTGTTGTCTCTTGAGTGTGTAGTTGATCCATAAAAATTTTGGTGAAGTTTGGATTAAGATTGGATAGATTTTTGACAAGTTTTGTGCCAATTCTGCTGCTGCGCGCGACTGGCGTTGGAACGCCACGTTGGAACGCCCAGGCGTTGGAACGCCACGTTGGAACGTCCAGAGTTAGGATTTTCATTTTTGCCCAGGCGTTGGAACGCCACGTTGGAACGTCCAGAGTTAGGATTTTCATTTTTGCCTAGGCGTTGGAACGCCACGTTGGAACGCCTGACGTTCGAACGCCACGTTCGAACGCCAGACCATTTTCAGCCCAGACACTATTTTGTAAAACGGGCATAACTTTCTCTAGAAAATTTGGATTGAGACACCGTTTGAAGCGTTGGAAAATAGACTCGTAGACCTTTCTAACCATATAAAGTTTACAATTTAATTCCATCTATATTAATAGATATTGAAGTTTAAAGTCGACCTAAGATTTTACCAACAACACAATTTTCTTTAGAAATTAGTCCTTATTCAATTGAGCATAACTTATTCATTTGAGATGCGTTTCAAGCTCATGACCTACCAAATTTAAGGTCATTAAGTCTATTTTCAAATGATATTGACCTAGGAGGTATATTTATTGTCATGAGGTAAATAGAATACGATGAAGGAACTATAGACAAGTGTTGCCTTTGGCCATTAATAGTCAACCTAGGATCCTTAAACCTATTCCTAGGAGTGTCGCCCTAGGGCGTAGGTTATCCTTGAGCGGGGATACCTTTAGTCAAGTCGAGAGTTGTTATATTAGTTTTAAAACCTTTTCGATCATAGTATTGACATTTTGTATCGTATGTCATATATGTGTAGGAACGCCAAGTGTAGCACTTAGCCAAGGAAACCAAGGTGAGTAACACGATGCCATGGACAAAACCTATGTATCTTCAAAAGTGTTTTCAATACATTATGTTATATGTAACCATTTTTCCATGCTTTCAATGCATCAATGATTATGTTCTAAATATGAATGCCATGCCTTTCAAAGTATTCAATGTTACTATGCTATGTATTGAAATCCATGGATGCATGATTTACAAGAAAAGCTAAGTATGTTCAAGATAAGCAAGTATAGTGACACTCGGGGTCCCCCGTGGTGGGACTTTAATCTAGCCTAAGGTCCTAAGGTAGATGGGGGACATTAAATAAGTTCCATCTACACAGTGAGATATCTCTGGCCAAAAGAGCCACCCGACCTATATGGTCACCCAGTTCAGCCGAGTTGTCATAGTTTCAGTATATGATATGTACGAGTACAAAAGCAAGTATGCCAAGATTCTGTGAGCTTCAAGTTTATGAAAGTTTATGTTTTCAGAAAAGATATGTATGCTCACATGTTTAAGCTAAATGATATGAGTATCTTATGAAATAATCCATGGTATTTTATGTTCATGCATCTGTTGTTATTCACTAAGCTTTTAGCTTACGTTTTCGAAAACCTTTTCAGGAGACCAGTCCGAGGAGCAGTAAGAAGAAGATAGCAAGTAGACCTTAGTTTTGTGGCCAATGGCCTTATGTTGTTTTGTAAGGGCTAGACCCTATATTATGTAATGATGTATGTAAAAAGTTTAAAACTTAGGCACAGCTCTGTATACAGTGTGCACACTCTACTTTATTATTTTCAGTATTATGACGCTTCCGAGAAAAGAAAAAGAAAAATTTATACCACTTTGAATGAGTATGCACAGGTTAAAGATAAGTAGGCCTTGGCGGCAAGCCGTCGGCCGGTGACGTACCGTCGATCCACATAGACCGGGTTACGGGGCGTTACAGTGGAAGCATGATGGGATTACTAAATCGATAATTTATTTTATTTTGATTGGATAGAAACAAACCAATTGGTGGGCTATTGACTTATTAGCAATTTGGATTTTTTAGATGAACTAATACTTCTTATGGTTGGTGTTGTGTACTTATGGTCTATTCAATGACAATACTTTTACGGTCGGGGTCTAACACGAATTATAGTCTGAGCATTTAGAATATATAATGTGGTTGAGGAGCATGGATAGTTTAAGGATCCAATTGGGAGTACTAAGCCAATTAGTAAATTTTTTCAAAGGTTGCAGGATGGTCAACATGAATTTTAGAACTCATTACTATTTTTAGAAACCTATGAGGAAGGGACAATGAACTTTGATTACCCACCTAACTTTTCTTGTGATGTTTACCTCAATCTTATTAAATTGTGGTGAAAAGAGTGATGTTTAGTAGTTTTAAATATCTTAGATTGAAAGTCTTTGTTTTGTTATCTTAATACTACATTGAATTACTAAGATAGATGGAGTTGGACTATGGACGTAGTAAATAATATAAATACAACGTTGATCAAGTTTGGGGACCAAACTTTTTAAGGGGGGAAGAATATAATACCCCGAACTCATAATTTTTCTTAATTAGATAAATTAAGACCCGTACATTAAATTAATGTGATTAATTATGATTATAAGAATCAAAGAGATTAATTAGAGCCAGAACGCCATCAAAATCCTAAACTTAAGTCTATGGCCAAGAATCCTTCTTGGCGTTCGAACGCTTAAGAGCGTGTTCGAACGCTAAAACCTATGTAATATCATGAATTCATGAAATCCCTTTAATTATGTAAATTATGGCTAATATATTAGCTAATGTGAGTTATTAGTAGTTATGAGTCAAAATTTGAGTTAGAACTCTTCAAAATTCAAGACTTAAGTTTCTACCTAAAATCCTTCTTAGCGTTCGAATGTAGTGTTCGAACGCTAAGACAAATCCTTCTTAGCGTTCCAACGCTAATATAGGTGTTCGAATGCCAATGCCTATAACCAACTTAACATCTTCTAGGCGTTCGAAAGCTAAGACCAATTTTTTTCTTAGCGTTCGATCGCTAATATGGGCATTCAAAAGCCAAGCAAGTGAACTGAAGTATTTTTCTTCTTAGCGTTCAAAAGGAACGTTCGAACGCTGACAATATAAAAAAAAAAAAGATGAGCAAAGGATCAAAAATAGAGGAAGGCACTTGGGATTATTTTCCATGTGTGCCTTAGTTAAACACACCCATACGTCACACCACACACGCACACGTAAAGAGAGAGAGAGAGAGAGAGACAGACAGAGAAGAAGAGAAAGAAAATGAGAAGAAGAGAAGAAAAGAAGAAGAGGAAAAATAAGAGGAGAGAGAGAGAGAGAGAAAGAGCTTGGGGAGCTCACCTCAAGCTAGGTGAAGCCATTGTTGAGCTTGAAACTTGGTAAGTCAAACCTTAACTTGTGTATTTATGTATTTATGGGATGTAGGTTTGTTTAGAGACTTCCTTGAGTCTCATTTGGGTTAGATAGCATGTATTAAAGTTTGATTTGGGTAGAATTAAGTGTGTGTTAGAAAACTCCCAAATTTATCATGTTAGTTTTTTTTGGATTTTAAATCTTTGATCTATCATTCTAGAATTATTTTTATAGGTTGGCCTGGAATTATTGTGGTCTCATTGGGTTGTTCTTTCAACCCTAGGAGCATTGGAAAAAGTTGGGTTAGTTTGGGTTGTGTTTGAAAATTTTGATGAATTTAAGTAACCATTTCTGCTGCTGCGTACATCTAACATTCAAACAGTAACCATTTTGCCTTAGCGTTTGAACGCCTTTGTAGAGCGTTCGAACAGACAGAGAAGGGACACTAAGTCATTTTACTTTAGCATTCAAATGCCTCTGCGTAGCGTTCGAACTGTAACACCACGAATCCGTTAAATTCGTTAAATACATAAACCATGATCCGTACGTCAATTAATGAGGTTAAGTATTAAGTTAGAAGACTCAAATCTGAGTTAGAAGAATCCTTAAAACAAAAATTTAATTTTCTGCCCAGTTTTGTTCTTAGGGTTCGAACGCTAGGAGAGACGTTCGAATGCTAAATCCAGAATCCTTCTTACAATTCGAACGTTAAAGAGAGCGTTCGAACTCTACCGCCTGTGGCAGATTTTATACTCTCAATATCTCTAACTCATGTTTTCTTCTTAGAGTTCGAACACTAAGGAGGGCGTTCGAACGCCAACAGTATAAAATAAAAAATAAAAAGGGAACACCAGATTAAAAATAGGGAAGCCACATGGGATTATTTCCCATGCGTCTCAGCAAATACACACACACATTCGGAGAGAGAAAAGAGAAAGAAAAGAAGAAATAGAGGGAAAAAAGGAGGAAGAGAGAGATAAAGAGTTAGAGCTTGGAGCTCAACCAAGGAAGACATTGGAAGCTTAAGCTTGAGATTGAAGAAAGGTAATCACTCTAAATGGTATAAATCTATGTATATGTATGTTAGGGTTTTGGTCTTGATTCAAAAACTAGATCTACCATGATAGGGTTAAAATGAGGGATTGATTTTAAGATATTGTAGTACTAATAGGTCACTAATAGTATTCCCTCAGTCTTGAAAAGATTGGATTAGATTTGGGTTGAATTTTGGGCAAAATATTCAGGACCAGCTACTGTTCCTGCGATCCCACGCAGGCAACGTTCGAACGCCCATGAATAGAGTTCGAACGGTCTAGATTTTTAACCTCAACGTTCGAACGGTCTAGATTTTTAACCTCAACGTTCGAACGTCACTTTTAGAACACTTTATAGCGTTCGGACGGTAGTTACTTTTAGCCTTAGAGTTCGAACGCCAAGCCCCGCGTTCGAACGCACAGAGAAGGAAAGCTTAATTATTTAGTCGTAGCGTTCGAACGCCTCTGTGCATCGTTCGAACGGACAGAAAGTCAAAATCAAACATTTAGTCTTAGAGTTCGAACGCCTCTGTGCAGCGTTCGAATGGACAGAGAGTGAGAACCCAACATTTAGCCTGAGCATTCGAACGCCAAAACTAGAGTTCGAATGCCAAGACCAATTTCAGACAGCTATGGACTCTTTCATTTTAAAACACTATAATCATAATCATAGTATGTTAAGCCCTTCAATTACCTAATAGAGGACTTAGGTCTGCGTTTAAGGGTTTTTGACTTAGAACAAAAGTGTCTAAGGTAAACGGAGAGTAGTATTACTTTAAGTTAATTAATGCCGTATTACTATACCTAGCCATTGATGTTTCTATCCCTTACATGTAGGGACACACGACGTAGCATCTAGCCAAGGAAATCCAGGTAAGTAACATGATACCATGAACAAAATTATGTATTTTTGAAATATTTTTAGTACGTATTATGCATATTCAAATACTTTCCATATTTTAATGCATTAAATGAATATGTTATGATATGAACAACATGTCTTCTAAATATATTCAAATGTTGTTATGCTATGTATTGCAAACCCATGGATGAATGATTTAAAATGACTTAGCATGAATTTATGTGAAAAGAAAAGTATGTTCAAAGTATGTATGCATGGTGACACTCGGGGTCCTCTCATGGCAGGACCTTAACCAAGCCCGATAGTCCTAATGGTAAAGTGGGGGACGTGAAATAAGTCCACTCTACAATCGAGATATCTCAGGCCTAAAGAGCCACTCATAACCTATATGGTTAGTACGCATGACCCAAGGGTCATTAGCCGAGTCGTTACACCCTATGATATGTTCATAATTTCAAGAAGCCATGATATGTTGAATGCTCACGGTACGTTTTCAAGATATGTATGCCATGTTTACGTGAGTTTCAAGTTTATGAAGTTTTAATCACATGCTTTACCCTTATTACGCTATGTACGCTAAGAAATGATCCATGGTATTTTATGTTCATGCATTATTGTTATTCACAAAGCTTTTAGCTTATGTTTTTGAAAATCTTTTCAGGAAACCAGTCTAAAGAGCCTTAAGACGAAATCAGCAAGCAGAATGTAGTTTTGTGGCCTATGAGCCTTATTATGTAGCTTTGATTATAGGCTAGGCCCTAGATGATGTAATTAAAGTTGGCCTCAACATGTAAGTAAACAGTTTAAGAACTTAGGTACAGCTTTATGTATTTGTGTGCACGTCACACCTTTATATTTTTAAATAGTATGACGTTTTCGCGCAAGAGAAAATTGTATCATTTTAAATGAGTATGCACAGGTGATCAACCGTATGAAGGTAAGTAGGCCTGGTGGGCCAGCCACCGGCCATCACGTGCCCACGATCTGCATAGGCGGATTGCGGGGCATGACACGAACGCTGAATATTTAATGCCCAGCGTTCGAACACCAGACCCAGCATTCGAACGCCAGACGAATGTCCAAATATTTTTGACCTTCTTCCTTAGTACATTGCATTTTTCTACAAGGTAAGATTAACTCCTTGACGTACCTAATTGAAGACTTTAGACCTATCTTAGGGGGGTTTGACCTAGAGTAAGGTCTTATTCTTCCATCTTCCACCATGACAGTGAGGTGTTTTGATGAACAGCCAACTTAGGACCGTCGAACATATTCCTAGGATTGTCACCCTAAGGTGCAAATTGTCCTAGAATGGGGATACCTTGGGTCGAGTCAAGAACTGTAATAGCTTTAATTCTTTTAAGTTTGTATTAATTGGTTCTCACATGGATGTTTTCGTACCTTACTTGTAGGAACGTCTTGTGTAGCACTTAGTCACGAGAATCGAGGTGAGGAACATGATGCGATGAATAAAAATCTATGTACTTTCAAAATGCTTTCGATATGAA
>BRYE01000005.1:18597811-18600311 GCA_030159115.1 Actinidia arguta var. hypoleuca | reverse complement strand
GTTGACAAATGTGATCAGAAGGTTCAGACACAGTAAAGTGTCAACAGGTGTTCATAAAGTGTTGACACCTGAAACCCAGAAAGTATCGACACATGAAAGAAGTGTCAACACCTAACGACAAGATTTTTGAACGCAGAATGTTTTGGACCAATATTTAATGCACCACAACTACCACCAACGGTTCAATCTTGTTCAAGCCATTATATACAAGGCTCCAAAGGCATTTAAACACAACAAGATACAACCTTAAACATTGATTGATCATACAAAGAGCTTCAAAGTCAAGATTTATTGAAAATTCTTTTTGTCTACAAGAGTTGGCATTTATTGTGTGATTCCACTCCTATCTACTCTATTGAGAGAATTTGTTTTCACTTGTAAAACCTTCATCTATTCCTATTCTTGTAAGTTTGATTGTAACTTGAACAAAAATACTTGAAAGATTGAGAGGGTCTTGAACAAAACCTCTTGAAAGAACTTGGGGATAAGCTCTTGTGTAAAAGTGAGATGAACACTATGAAAATCAGCCCCACATTGTAATTGTTGATTGCAAATAGTGGAAGAAGATCTTGCGGAGGTCTTGAGAGGATGTAGACCACACGTTGTGATTGAACCTCAGTAAATCTTGGTGTGCTCTCTCTTATTCTTAATTTTACTTTATATTTGCATTTATTACATTGCATACAAGTTGATTTATTATTGTAATGATTAGATTAACTTTTAATTAATCCTAATTGCGAATTAATTTTGAAAAACCTAATTCACCTTTCTCTTGGGTTGCCTATTGGGCCAACACTCTATACAGATTTGTCAATTTACTGTGTTACAGTACCACACGTCGTGGTCCAATTCACTCCAAGCTCAGTTTTGGCACGAATGCCGCAGTGCTCACCTACTCTTAAGGCTTATTTGGTTTGTACGCACGGTGAGCGAGCTGCGACATGTTCGTTTCTGATTGGCTCATAATAAATTTTGGCCAGCAAACCTTCGCGCCTTAAGGGTTTGTTTGGTGATTTTTTTTGCCTTTTTGGGTTTCTCATAAATGGCCATTCGTCTTCCTTGGCACTGTTCATTCAGATTTCTGAGAGCTTTATAGAGAAAAAGTGTGTGCCAATGATCTGTTGCAATTGAGAATTTTAGAGAGAGAAAGTGTTCATCCATTGTCTTCAACGCTATTCCTATTCCTAGCGACTGTTCCCCTTCTTCTTGTGACTCTATCCCTGAACATCTTCTGACCATTTATGTAAGTTTTTTCATGAAGTTTTTCTATGCGCTTGATGCATTGATACTGTTAATAATATGGGGTTTGCATTTGATGCCCCTGATTTGAAGTATTTTATGTCTTTCCTATGATTTTGTTTGTGCACATACTGTCTGTCTGTTGGTGTCTTAGATCGCACATCTCCCATTGATAGGGGAATGAAGCTTTTTGATTTTTGAGACTCAGGTTGCTCTTGAATTATGGTGTCGAAAATGCTTGTTGCATTTGGAAGTGAAACAAAAGTATTGTATGCCTCACAATATAGTTGTTTTTTAGTTTTTATGAAAGATTTTATTAATGAAAGATTATGTTTAGTTAGAATTATATTTTCTGAAGTTGATTTGGATTCCTTAGAGGATTGTTGATCTGAATAGGATAAATCATAACTTATGGCTTAGCAATATTGAACTTGGAGCTACTAAATTGGTGATGCATTTAAGAGGAATGTTATGAGTATGCTAATACACGATATCGTATTAAGACTCTAATTGGAGAATTAAACTAAATAGATGAGTTTGATACTTGATGTCATTGATAATAAGGTGAGTATTTCAAAAAGTTACAAGTTCAATTGGATAGAACTCAAACCTCATGGGTGTGGAATTATTCGTCTAAAACCTATAATGAAAAAGTATTATCAGAGTGGCGCAGCGAAAGCATGATGGGACTTCTAAATCATTAATTTATTTTATTTTGATTGGATAGAAGCAAACCAATTGGTGGGTTATTTCCTTATTAACAATTTGAATTTTGTAGATGAACTGATACCTCTTATAGTTAGTGTTGTGGTTTTATGGTCTATTCAATGACAATATTTTACAGCCGGTGTCTAACACAAATTATAGTCTGAGCATTTAGAATATATAATGTGGTTGAGGAACATGAATAGCTTAAGGATCCAATTGGGAGTACTAAACCAATTAGTAAAATTTTCCAGAGGTTGCAAGATGGTCAACATGAATTTTAGAACTCATTACTATTTTTAGAAACCCATGAGGAAGGGACAGTGAACTTTGATTACCCACCTAATTTTTCTTGTGATGCTTACCTCAATAGTATTAAATTTTGGTGAAAAGGGTGATGTTTAGTAGTTTTAAAGATCTTAGATTGAAAGCCTATGTTTTGTTATCTTAATACTACGTTGAATTACTAATATAGATGGAGTTGGACCATGGACGTAGTAAATAATATAAATATGACGTTGATCAAGTTTGGGGACTAAGCTTTTTAAGGGGGAAA
>BRYE01000005.1:18580311-18587811 GCA_030159115.1 Actinidia arguta var. hypoleuca | reverse complement strand
CTTGAGATTCTTAAAGGAACCACCTCAAATCGATCCTAGGCTAGGTGACCCATTTGAAGTTGTTAGAAACACCAAGGACTAATCGGGCAAGAAGCTTGGTCCTAATTGGGAAGGTCCACATGAGCTTGTATTTACATAAGTTGCATATTGAACTTCTTGATATTATCAAAATTCTCTATTTGCCATATTTTAACAAATATAAATATTTTTAATTATGCAAAATAATCTAATCACTTCATGAGTTTTTGACTTATAATTTTCCAATCACTTTGAAAATGTACATAGTTTGGCTAAAGGGTCATTTCAAATACCATGACTTTGTGAATTTTTTTTTCTAAAGTGTTCTTTAAAACCGAGATGCATTCCTCGTTTACCTAAAGCACGAGCTAAAGTGGTCCTAACTAAAAGCACAAGACTAATCACCGAGCTTCCCAAGCATGAGCTTGGGATCATACTATAGTGCAAGGTTTTAATAGATTGATCTTGACTATGGAGAACGGTATAGTTCTAATTTCTTGCACTAGTATACTTTGTATGTATTGAAAAGGACCGTGTTGAGATAATTGTTTTTATAATAACTATATAAAATAATTAATACCTCATGTTTATTATGAGTACTTATACTCTTAATCCTTATATAATAAATAGATACGTACATTTAATATTTATTATTTTAATTCACAAAAGAGTGAGATTCTTTATGGGTCAATAAACTCAGTGAGTTGGACAGTACCATTACATGTGTGGTGAAAATTGATTATTGATGGAATTTACATCACATTATAGGGATTGATGATACCTCCATGAGAAAGTTTATAAGTTTTAATTATGTCAAACCCTACAGGTGGATTATGAATTCAACATATCAAATAAGTTAAGTGGAATGTCTCAAGGATTTAAATAAGTTTATTAAATTTAATTGTTAGTAATTTAATTTAATAGACGGGTATTTGTCATATTAACGTGGGGAGATAAATAAATATTTAATAAAAATGAACTCAAAGTAAAATTCTAGTATGATAAGGAGTGCAATTATAATTATTTAGTGAACTTAATTATAATTTACATAAATAAGGATCAATCCTAGTTAGATTAGGAGTCCTTATTTATGTAGTAAACCTAATTATACTAATCTTTTGGTCCATATTGTAGCCTTTATATATACACACTCTATTAGCAGTTAGGGTTATGATATATTTTGAGATTCATGTTTTAGAATAAGAATCCTAGCAATAGCAAGCCCATTCTCTTTGGAGTAAGACGTGTGTGAGGAATACAGTAAAAGACTTAAGGTTGTGATTAAGCGGATGATACCT
This sequence comes from Actinidia arguta var. hypoleuca, assembly GCA_030159115.1. Lineage (NCBI taxonomy): Eukaryota > Viridiplantae > Streptophyta > Magnoliopsida > Ericales > Actinidiaceae > Actinidia > Actinidia arguta. The sequence goes on along the minus strand of BRYE01000005.1, from coordinate 18,586,495 downwards.
ATTGCTGTTCGGAATCAACGAGAATATGAATCATGTAGATTAATATCTACTAATTAGATTAGAACTTTTTTGTATTATGCGTATGCACTACAATCGGGTCGTGAAAAATTTTGTAGTCCCCAACATTGAGATCCTAAAGCAGCACGACTAATCGCCGACCTACTTAAGCATGAGCTTAAGAAGTCTTAAAATAGTGCAAGACTAGTTATTGCTTAGCTGCTCAAGCATGAGTTTGAGATCTTGAAGCAACACAACTAATCACCGACCTACGCAATACATGAGCTTGAGGTGTCTTGAAATTAAAGCGCGAGGCTATTTCATCGAACTTGCTCAAGCACGATCTTGAGATGTCCTAAAATGCACAATTTTGGAGAAAATCATCACCCACGTTATTGCATGAATAAAAAACAAAAATTTCGTTAAGGCATGCACAAAACTCGATGAGCTGCTTGAGTACCAAGCTCTGGAGCATTCAGAGCAAAAGATATGAAAAACATCATATTTTTGTTGAAGCATGTGAGTTTACCCAACCGAGTTGAGACAAGTTAAGAGAATAGCTACACTGACATTGTAAACATGCAAACAACCAAATATTCGATAAAACATGATATGACTTGGTCTTCGAGATGCTAGACCACCGAGCTTAGAACTATCAAAGAATCAAGTAATGCAGAAAAAAGATATTCGCTAAAACATTGGCAAGTTATCCTAACACCGAGCGCATAAGTCCTAAAGCATTTGAACATACAAAGGTAGGAACAAACTAAGGAAGGAGCAAAGATAAAAAACGAGCTGGAGAAAGAAAAATGATATTTCATAGACACAAAAAGATTTACAAACTTGGTATTCAAAGATTGCCCCAAACAAAAGTATTTACGAAGTTTTCAAAAGTCTTCAAAAACCACCCCCTTTAAGGAAGTAAAACATGTTGCACTTCAAGGGGATGTCCTGATTTTCATCTCCAATTCCATCTTCACCTTCTCCAGCCCCGAGCTCATTGCCTTTGTCTGTGCCGCCCACCTCGGCTAGACCTTTCTTTTCTTCTTCTGTCGACTAGTTTATATACTATTCTTCATTAAAGCCCAATAGAATAAGAGGCGAGTAAGCTTCAGGAAGGTCCAATAACTTTGCCTCAGGTGCTGGTATAGTCCAAGCTTGGTGTTTTGTAGCAGTACAGAGCTCATTCAAACAGGTGAGCCAACCTTCTTGGAAAATAATGGGGCAAAGATTGACCACTTGTCTCTCATAGGAGACGCTAACTCGGTTGTAGCCATGGTTGAATACCCACTCGTACATTGGGTCAGTTGTTAGGAATTTATACTAAAAGACATGCTTTGTGCAATGACTTTAGTATTAATTAATAAATTAGTTATTCCATTTTAATAAAAACTTGTGTGATCAATATTTGTATTTCATTATTTATTTAATGATTATGCATGTGTGTCTCTTATTCTATAGAGTAGATAATTTGGTATGTAGGTGCGGCTTACACACAGAAGATCGGATCATCAGTTCTTATGGAATATAAGCTTATTATTCACAATCTTAGATGGAACTAGACACACCATCAGTAGGACCGTAACGCAAGCTTTTAATAGTCTATCTTAACTATATAGAATGGTATAATTCCAACTTCTTACACTAGTATGCATTGTGTGTATTGAATAGGACCGTGTTAAGGTAATTATTTTTTATACTGGCTATATAAAATAATTAATATCTCATGTTTATTTTGAGTGCTTATATTTTAATCTTGATATAATAAATATACACATGCATTTAATATTTATTATTTTAATTCACAAAAAAGTAAGATTCTTTATGGGTCAATAAACTCAGTGAGTTGGACAGTAACATTACTTGTATAGTGAATATTAATTATTTATGGAATTCATGACCCGGTATAAGCATTGATAATACCCCTTAAGGAAACTTATAAGTTTTGATTATATCAAACCTTACAAGTGGATTATGAATCCGACATATCAAATAAGTTAAGTAGAAGGTCTCAAAGATTTAAATAAATTTATTAAATTTAATTGTCAGTAATTTAATTTAATAGACTGATATTTATCATCTTAATATGGGGAGATAAATAAGCATTTAATAAAATGGAGCTCAAAATATAACTCTGGTATGACAAGGAGTGCAATTATAATTATTTAATGGCATTTATTATAATTTACATAAATAAGGATTAATACTGGTTGGATTAGGAGTGCTTATTTATGTAGGAATGCTAATCATACTTATCCTTTGGTCCCTGCTGTAGCCTTTATATATACGCGTTCTATTAGCAGCTAAGGTTATAAGATATTCTGAGATTCATATTTTGGTGATAGAATAGAAACCCTAGCAGCTGCAAGCCCACTCTCTCTAGATTAAGGCATGTGTAAGGATCACAGAAGAAGACTTGGGATTGTGATCTAGCGGCTGACACGTTTGGAATCAACTGAAGTATGATTATGATCATGTAGATTGGTCTTTGCTAATTAGATCAGAGTTTTGGTATTATGTGTATACACTATAGCCAAGTTGTGAGAAATTTAGCAGTCCCCAACAATTGGTATTAGAGCCTTAGTTGATAATGCATACATAATACCTACCATGTTCTTCGAAAATTAGTTACATGCATGCTTAGGGTAACACGTGGGTTTGTGCTAACCTCTGTTTTGTAGCGTTCTTCCTGGTTATTATGGTCACATGAATGTATTTTGTGTGATTGTGGTTTTTATATGATTCTTAGATTGTGAACTCTAATTTAAGTAGGCATAAAATCAGATGCAATAATCATTTTTTGAAGTATGGGACTCCCCTATTTTTTTAGAGATTTTAATTTTTTATATTCTGGAACTCCACTATTTTTAGAGATTAAGATCTATTGTAAACAACAAATATGGAAGAACAGTAACGACGTAAGAACTGGGGTAGAAAACTAAAAAAAATCTAAAGACGTGATGAAGATCCCTGAGAACATGATGTGATCTTTCGTTTAGGTTTCGAGGGCGCTGCCCCCGAATCCCCATAACTTGACTGATCAAGGAGATCCCCATCATCAAAGGCATTGCCCCCGAACCCCCATGCGTCCGCAAAGTGGCAATAAGGATTGTTGGTGATATCATGATGCAATTGGACTCTTGACTTATTGACCATAATAACCAGGATCTTGATTACATCTTGCTTATCTTGTTTGCCTATAATTATTATATTTGATGTTCTTATTGTTATGTTATTAGTATGGGAGAACATGGATAATGTATAAGTGACTTTTAAGTTGTGTTTTAATCATATAAATTTAAAATTTTAGTTTTGATTTATAAATATTCAACTAGATAGTCAAATTAATTTTCATGTTTTAATTTCAAAACAATTTAATTAAAAAAATTTAAATTTTATTTGTTGTATATTTATGAGTCATCAATATTAAAATTTTATATTTATTAGAATAATACAAGTTTGTGCTCACAGAGGTCTATCCACAACAACTTGGTGAGGGGGCAACTGATAAGGAAACCCAGGCTTACCAGAGTGAAAAAAGGCTGATAAAATATTGTGGTGTTACATTTTGGCATCCATATCGAATATTCTACAGATTCAGCATTAGGCTACGCCCACTGCCTATGACATGATTATGAGTCTCAAAGAAATATTTTAGGATCAGAATCATGTTGCTAGGCTTGTTACCATGAGAGACCTAATGAACACAACTATGATTAAAAGGACCCTAATGAGGGATCATGTTTTGAAGATGATGAATCTTCTGAATGAACTAAAGATCCTTGGATTTGAAATCGATGGAAAAACCCAAGTTGATATCATTCTTCAGTCGCTACCTAATTCCTTTAAGCAGTTCTGCCTAAACTATAACATGAATAAGTTTGCTTATTCATTGGCAGAGCTTCTTAAAGAGTTTCAAGCAACTAAGTGCCTCGTCAAGAAGCTAGTTATTGCACTTGTTACTGATAAAATTTCTACTTCTAAACTGAAAGGCAAGAAGAAGTAGAAAAAGGTTCAGAAATAGAAAGCAGCTCCTCAGGCACCTCATGGGGCTCAAGGAGGAGTGAAAAAGCCTAAGGGCAAATGTTTCATCTGCAAGCAGTCGGGGCACTGGAAGCTACAATGTTTGGTTTATATAACAAAATAGAAAAATAAAGGTAAATCTCATTCACTAGTAGTTGAAACATGTTCTCTTTATGTACCTTCCATTAGAAGTAATTTGATTTCAGTTTCTAGATTGGTTGATAGTGGATATTCCATTTATTTTAGTAACTCAGTTGTTATTAAGCTAAATAAATGTTTTATTTGTTCTGGTACATTAGTGGATAGTCTTTATATTATTAATCATATCTCTCCTACACAACAACTAAACGAACTGAATAATACTAATGCGCTACCATGTAAAAGAAAGCAACCTTTTGAACTTAACCAAACATATCTTTGGCACCTACGCCTAGGTTATATTAATTTGAGATGAATTTTCAGACTGGTTAAGAATGGGCCATTAGATTCATTAGAAGTGGAGGCACTGCCAATCTGTGAATCCTACTTAGAAGATAAGATGATCAAGCAGCCCTTTACAGCCAAAGGCAATAGATCAAAGAGGGTATTAGAAATTGGTTTATTCCGATTTGTGTGGCCCCATGAGTATCTAAGTTAGAGGTGACTTTGAATATTTCATTACTTTCATTGATGATTACTCAAGGTATGAGTATATTTATTTGATGTGCCATCAGTCTGAATGCTTTGAGAAATTTAGAGTATTTAAGGCAGAAATAAAAAAGCGTCATGGTAAATGTATTAAGACATTACGATCTGATTATGGTGGCGAGTACCTCTTGGGATAATTTTTGGATTACTTATTAGAATAGGGGATTGAATCCCAATTATATGCATGAGGTATGCCACAACAGAAAGAAGAAACAAAACTCTTATAGATATGGTCAGATCTATGATGAGTTATTAAAATATACCTAATTTATTTTGGGGCCATGCACTTGAAACATCATCATATATTCTAAACTTGGTACCATCTAAATCAGTACATATTACTCCCACAGAACTATAGAATGGGCACAAGCTTAGTCTACAGCATGTTCGGATATGGGGTAGTCCAACTCACGTGCTAAAAGAAAAAGTAGATAAGTTAGAATCGAAAATAGATGTCTATTTTTTTGTTAGGTACCCTAGATGAACAAAAAGTGGTTTGTTTTATTATCCTAATGATCAAAAGGTCATTGTTAGCACCAATGCCTGATTCTTAGAAGAGAACTATATAACGAACCACAAACTCAGAAGTAGGATTATTTTAGAAGAGTTGAGAGGAGATAGACTGGCACATACTTCTTCAATACCTATAGTATATGAAGAAGCACCACAAGATCGAGTCATCGACACCCCATTGCCTCGTCGTAGTGGGAGGAATGTTGTGACTCAAGCTGATACTGAAACACAGCGTACAGATACTATCAGCGCGTTGGTTCCACAACCATGAACACGGGTCATGCCTCGTCATAATGGAAGGGTTATACGCAAACCTAATTGGTATATGTTATTGGGAGACTCTTATAATAGGATCCCTGATGAACTGAATGCCAAACCAGTGAACTATAATGAAGCACTTTAAGACAAATATGCAGAACTTTGAAAAAAGGCTATGAAATCAGAGATGGAGTCTATGTACTCTAATCACGTCTGGAATCTTGTAGAACTACCTGAAGGAAAAAACCCCATTGGATGGAAATGGATCTATAAGAATAAGAGAGGAGAAGACGAGAAAGTGGAAACCTTCAAGGCTAGGCTTGTTCCGAAAAGGTTCACTCAGAAAGTGGGGATCGACTATGGGAAAAAAATTTCGCCAGTAGCCATGCTAAAGTGTATTCATATTCTTTTATCCATTATGTCGCATTTTGATTATGAAATTTGGCAAATGGATGTCAAGACAACTTTTCTTAATGGAAGTCTTGATGAGTGCATCTATATGATGCAACCAGATGGTTTTATTGAAAAAGGCCAAGAGCACATGGTATCCAAACTTAAGAAGTACATTTATGGACTTAAGCAAGTGTCTAGGTCTTAGAACACTCATTTTGCTCAAGCCATTAATTCTTTTGGTTTTGATCAATGCATTGATGAGTCGTGTGTGTATAAGAAATGTAGTGAAAATATAGGGGTATTTTGGTACTAT
>BRYE01000005.1:18570311-18575311 GCA_030159115.1 Actinidia arguta var. hypoleuca | reverse complement strand
CCATATGTTGTCTAGAATGTCATGAGCATCCTTAAACCAATTCAGTGCATGATTTTCAGCGAAAGCTTGATTTTCAAAAAAATTATTTTTCAAATCTTCGGCCATGTAATCCTACATCATCAATAAAAAGGGTGTTTGATATACCTTATTGATACAATTTTTGGGCAAATTCTAGCATCATATTATTGAAAATTCTAAGAACTTATTGCTATGTTTTTTCAGCAAATTTCAGCATCTTATTATTGAAAATTTTAGCACCTTATTTTATATAAAATCCTAGTCCTAAATACTTTACGACTTTGTTTATCTAGTTTTCTAGACCCTTTGATATTCTCTCATTTTTTTCTCAACCCTAACCAATCCTTTTAGAGTGTCGGCTCTCAAATTTTTCTCTCAAAAATCTTTGATCTTAGGGAGTCTTAGGTCTTCATAACTTAATTTACTAATTTAATTAATCCAAATTAATTTTATTAAATAATTTGAATTGCACTCCAAAGCAAAATGACTAAAATACCATTTATCACTATTTTATTACCGTAATCAAAACCACTCTTTATGAGTACCAATAATTAAGTTTGGATTAATTAACCATCACCAAATCCTAATTATTTTTAACCCTCATGATTCATAATTTATTTTCTCTTTAGTCATTAAAATAATAACTCTTCATTTTGATAAACAATTTATCAAAAAGATCGGATCCAGATTTTAATGACTAAATTAATAAATTAACTCACAAATGATACCCGCTCTTTCTTGAAAGAGAGTGAGATTCCATCTTGAGAATTAAGTGTTCTCACAGACCTAACAATGAACACCCAAGATATCGAGGTGTTGACCTCAATTAGCCTCATTCATTGGTAAATCAAAATGTCCAATTTCAAGAGCTTGAGTTCACCATTCTCTCACGATTAAGAGTCAATTACAAATAGCGTATGTAAGATTTAATCATTAAATGACAGTTTTTATATGAATTACTTTCTTACATTGATCAGGTTCAGTGCAATCCATAGTAAACTAATACTTTAACCTAGAGTCACTTACTCTGATAATTGAGATAAACCATCTTATCATATAGGCATCCAAACTCATCACTGGCTACGATCTAAATAAAGTTACTAGGATCAGCGATTAATATCTCCCGTATGTATATCTTATTTCTACACATTTATCGCATCTCTAGATAATTTAGGAACGTATCATCTCATGATATATAAGAACAACGTCCAACATCTGATAAAATGAATTCTCATACCAAATAATAATTAAATATTGAAACATATGGGCATAAAAAATCCAACAGGTTCAATTCCGTATTTTCAAAGAAACCAAATAGTGAGAACGAGCTCAAACCTAGACAATTACAATGGGTGTTTGGGCACAGAGTTAGCCGAGCTCCGTAATTGGACTGCATAATTGTAGTCCAAGTGCCGTTAAATCGACTTAAGTTGACCCTAAATTAGTTTAATTATATATTTTTAGCGTGTGTCGTACTTAAAGTCGTGTTTGAGTTCATTACAGGAAAATGTTGATAAAAAATAGAATTTGAAACCATAAAAGTTATCCAGAGTGCAAGCATGTATACCGAGGACCATTATCGGGATTTACCTCGGGAATTATGAAAATTTTAACTTGTAACTCAGAATAAAATAAAATACATGCTGTTGAAAAGATCTCACAAAGTTATGCAAATTCACGTCTAACGAGCATCGCGAGAATTAGACTACGAAGACTCCAAAAATGGTATAAAGAAGATGAAAAAAAATCAAAGAATGTCAAACCTAGACAATTACATATAGACAATTATAATGGGTGTTTGAGCGCAGGGATAGCCGAGCTTCGCACCAGCTCCGAGCTTTGCCCCAAGAGGATTAACACTTGGGCACAAAGTTAGTTGAGCTCCATGCAAGCTCTGACCTCCGTCCCACGAGGTACATCTATGTTTCATTAAGGAACAATTCTCAAAACCTCCTCCTATCTCGAACCTATCTCAGCAGCAAAAGGGTTTGAGGGATAAAACCCTAACTCTAGAAGACAAATTTTCAACAAGTCATTAGAAACTACAAGGGGAGCTCAGACCCATTCCATTAGGGGAAACGGGTCAAGAGCAACCTGAGTCTCAAAAATCAAAAAGCTTCATTCCCCTATCAATGGGAGATGTGCGATCAAAGACACCAACAGACAGACAGTATGTGCACAAACAAAATCATAGGAAAGACATAAAATACTTCAAATCAGGGGCATCAAATGCAAACCCCATATTATTAACAGTATCAATGCATCAAGCGCATAGAAAAACTTCATGAAAAAACTTACATAAATGGTCAGAAGATGTTCAGGGATAGAGTCACAAGAAGAAGGGGAACAGTCGCTAGGAATAGGAATAGCGTTGAAGACAATGGATGAACACTTTCTCTCTCTAAAATTCTCAATTGCAACAGATCATTGGCACACACTTTTTCTCTATAAAGCTCTCAGAAATCTGAATGAACAGTGCCAAGGAAGACGAATGGCCATTTATGAGAAACCCAAAAAGGCAAAAAAAATCACCAAACAAACCCTTAAGGCGCGAAGGTTTGCTGGCCAAAATTTATTATGAGCCAATCAGAAACGAACATGTCGCAGCTCGCTCACCGCGCGTACAAACCAAATAAGCCTTAAGAGTAGGTGAGCACTGCGGCATTCGTGCCAAAACTGAGCTTGGAGTGAATTGGACCACGACGTGTGGTACTGTAACACAGTAAATTGACAAATCTGTATAGAGTGTTGGCCCAATAGGCAACCCAAGAGAAAGGTGAATTAGGTTTTTCAAAATTAATTCGCAATTAGGATTAATTAAAAGTTAATCTAATCATTACAATAATAAATCAACTTGTATGCAATGTAATAAATGCAAATATAAAGTAAAATTAAGAATAAGAGAGAGCACACCAAGATTTACTGAGGTTCAATCACAACGTGTGGTCTACATCCTCTCAAGACCTCCGCAAGATCTTCTTCCACTATTTGCAATCAACAATTACAATGTGGGGCTGATTTTCATAGTGTTCATCTCACTTTTACACAAGAGCTTATCCCCAAGTTCTTTCAAGAGGTTTTGTTCAAGACCCTCTCAATCTTTCAAGTATTTTTGTTCAAGTTACAATCAAACTTACAAGAATAGGAATAGATGAAGGTTTTACAAGTGAAAACAAATTCTCTCAATAGAGTAGATAGGAGTGGAATCACACAATAAATGCCAACTCTTGTAGACAAAAAGAATTTTCAATAAATCTTGACTTTGAAGCTCTTTGTATGATCAATCAATGTTTAAGGTTGTATCTTGTTGTGTTTAAATGCCTTTGGAGCCTTGTATATAATGGCTTGAACAAGATTGAACCGTTGGTGGTAGTTGTGGTGCATTAAATATTGGTCCAAAACATTCTGCGTTCAAAAATCTTGTCGTTAGGTGTTGACACTTCTTTCATGTGTCGATACTTTCTGGGTTTCAGGTGTCAACACTTTATGAACACCTGTTGACACTTTACTGTGTCTGAACCTTCTGATCACATTTGTCAACACTTCAAAAAATATATGTCGACACTTCAAGCCTTCTTCCTTTAGTAGAAACACACTATCTCTAGGTGTCGACACTTTCTGAGTCATGTGTCGATACTTGATTATCTGTTTTCAAAAGTTTGGCTACTATCCACATGTGTCGACACTTTTAATGGCATGTGTCGACACTTCCTATAATTTGGACATTGTCTTCACGTGTCGACACTTTTCAAGGCATGTGTCGATACTTTAATTCCAGATAACTCACTGTCCATATGTATTGACTCTTTTATCCATATGTGTCGACACTTATCTTCCCAGATTTAAATATGTGCTCATTGTCTTCAGGTGTCGACACTTCAAGCAGGATGTGTCGACACTTCATTCCAATATTCAAGTCTGTTTTCATATGTCTACACCTTGAAACCATGTGTCGACACTTCTTGCCCAAAACATATTTCTTTGGTTCCTTGGCTTTTTTAGCATCGATCACTTCAAATTTTTTAAGATGTCTTCTCCGTGAATATGTATGATCTTTAATATCTTTAATCCAGTGAGATTCATGATTTCCTCCTTCATCGGCCTAAGACTTTATCAGATTATTCAATACTGCTTCAAGTTTTCATGTGTCGACACCTTATGAATAAGTGTTGACACTTTCTGCACTTTCTAGGCAGAAAGTGCTTTATATTTTCCTTGATTAATTTAATTCTGAAACATAATTTCTATGAATTGCACGCTAAGTAAAGATATTAACCACTAACATAATATTTTATTGTCATCAAAATCGAGGTATTGAGTCAACATAGGGAATGGACAACTTGCAGGCACTAGCACACCTACCCTACCGAGCTTCAATATCAAACTTCAACACCCAGTAACTCAGACATCCAACTCACATGACATCGGCTAGCATTGATCTAACTCATGGACTGAGGGGCAATTGTAGGGAATTAAAAACCAAGTATCAGCTCTGGTCAAAATAGGACAGACACTGCCACCAGATTGTTACTTTATAGCAAGCTCGATAGAGATCCAAACTTATCTCTGGTTGAACTGGGCAAGTGTCGTTGCTGAGTTATCGCTCTATAGCAAGCTCAGCAAGGTCACTGCGCCGAAGCTTAATCAAGATGCAACAATTGATGGAGATCCCGAGGCACATCGGGGGACAAAAGGTGTTTTTCATGGCAATATCTTCTTCAAACATCCCACACACCTAGATCGAGACATTGGCAACATGATAGCCAGCTACCAACCAGGTCTTAGGGACATGACTGGGTCATACGCTTACTCACTGACACAGTAGTCAGCGCGTCTAGACATGTGCCAAGTTGTAGTCTTCTAGTGACATGATAATTGACGCGTTAAGGCACACGCCGAACTACACTAACAAAAGGCATCGCCCTTTCATTCTCGAGGTATGCAATTTTAGCTACTCTAAACTTATATAACCCATTTCTCTC
>BRYE01000005.1:18542811-18545311 GCA_030159115.1 Actinidia arguta var. hypoleuca | reverse complement strand
AAATGGAGGATCCCAAACTCAAAAAGATTCATGACAACCTTGCAACGGAACCAAATTCAGAGTTCAAAATGATAGATGGTGTTTTCAATATGCGTGCCTAACGTTTCCAATCTCAAGCAACAGATAATGGACGAGGGACACAAGACAAAATGGGTGATTCATCCCGGAATAATGAAGATGTACCAGGACTTGAAGTAGATGTACTGGTGGATATGAAGTAAGATATCAGAGAATATGTCAACAAATGCTTACAATGTCAGTGGATTAAGGCAATACGCTAGAAGTCAGTGGTACTAATTCAACCACTACCAGTATCAAAGTGGAAATGGGAGGATATCACGATGGATTACATGATAGGTTTTCCTCATATGGTGAAAGGTAACAAATCGATTTGGGTTATAGTCGACTATTTGACCAAGTCGGCGCACTTCATTCCAATCAAGAATACACACACGATGCATCAAATGGCCGCTACCTACATGAAGGAAATCTTGCGACTACCTGGAGCTCCAGTATTAATCAAATCAGATCGGGATCAAAGATTTTTATTCAGATTTTGGCAATCATTACAAAGGGCAATGGGGACAATCAGAAAGGACAATACAAATGTTAGAGGATTTGCTAAGGGCATGTACTCCAAAGAACATCTAGTTTTGGCAGAGTTCACTTACAACAATAGCTATCAGACAAGTATCGGCACGTCACCTTTTGAGGCGTTGTATGGCATGAAGTGCAGGTCACCGTCTTGTTGGACGGAGGTTGGAGAGAAAGAGATTACTGGACTAGATATCATGATGGAAACCACAAAAAAGATCAAAGTGATTCAAGATCGTTTGAAGATTGCACAAGATCGACAAAAGAGTTATGCAGATGCAAATAGAAGAAAGCTAGATTTTTAATAAGGCAATTGGATATTCTTGAAATTCTAGCCAATGAAAAAAGTTATAAGATTCGGAAAGAGGGAAAAACTAAATCCAAGTTACGTGGGACCATTTGAAGTTTTGGAGAAGATAGGACCGGTGGCATATCGGTTTGCCTTGACTCTGGAATTCACAAACGTTCATGGTGTGTTCCACGTATCAATGCTTAGGAAATATGTTACACATCCAACTCATGTCTTGGAACAAACACTGATAGAATTGGAAAAGAACTTGCAATATGAGGTACAACTAGTGCGAAACAAGGACACCAGAGTGAAACAACTGAGGAGTAAAATCATTTCGTTGGTTAAAGTTTAGCGAGAGAACCAATCGACGAGAGAAACAACTTGGGAGAAAGAAAATGACATGTGGCAGAAATACCCACACGTATTGAATAAGGTATAACTTTAACTTATGTCTTATTATCATGATATTAGTAGAATTGTTAATATAGATCGATTCAAGCCATGGATATGATATATTAAACGATGTAAATACAACGTAGACAAGTTTGGAGGACCAAACTTCATAAGTTGGGGAGAATGTAATACCCCGATTTGTAAATAAAGATAAATAGATAAATATACCGGTAGCAATTTAATTTTTTTTTGGAATTTTACGATAACAAAAATTATATCCAAATAAAATTTTTTGATAAACTAAATATAAATTGGGACACGTGTCGAGCAATCAAAGCGGGACCATGTGTTGCCATGAGAGCTACATGGTTGGGTGACTCACCCTATAAGTCACACCATGACTCACCATGCCAAACTCTCCCAAAGTCAACAAAAGAAACCAATTTTGTCCCAGCACTTGAAAGTTGGGAACTTATGCGTGCAAGATGGTGAGAAAGAAAGAAAGAAAGAAAGAAAGAAAGAAAGAAAGAGAAGGAAAGGAAAGGAAAGGAAGAAGGGAGAAAGAGAGAAAGGAAGAAAGCTTAAAAGAGAGAATGTTCAGTAGAAAAATAGAGATAGAAGAAGAAAAAGGAAGAAAAAGAGAAGGAGAAGGAGAAGGAGAAGGAGAATTGAATAATATCACTTAGTTTTCTCCGAACTTAGGTAAAACCTTGTCTTTTTCCTATCATTTTGTAATTTTTCTTTTACTAAATAAAGTGATAAACAATTGGGATAAGAGTAATAACCCTATCATGGTTAAAATTTGTCAATATGTCAAGAATAAATCACGTATATGCTGTTGTAGGATCGAACCCCAAATAGTGAGTATGTTTGTTTTTTGTCAAAACAATCAATATTTTGGGCATAAGTCCTTCATACGACAATCTTTTGACTTAATTCGAGTTACGTATGAAAGTTATTTTAAATACCTACAACTTTAATTTAAAATATTTTTCCTGATTTAGAGATTTAGTAACTCAAAACAGGTTTGGAAGTCAAATCAAAAAACAAATAAAATAATATCCTATTTTGTCTTGGACCGGTCCAACATTTCTTTGACCGGTCCAACTTTTTCAATAAACCTTTTGCCTTGTCCTGAATTGGTCCAGATTTGTCCCGTTCGGTCTAACTTTTTCAAGAAACCTTCTGTCATGTCCTGGACTGGTCTAGCTTTTCCCCGAC
>BRYE01000005.1:18487811-18497811 GCA_030159115.1 Actinidia arguta var. hypoleuca | reverse complement strand
AAGGATAATGAGAGCCAAGGTGTCATCCAAGTTCAAACTGCCTGCTTAGCTTGGGATCTATGAAGGCAAAACGGATCCTATGGATCACCTGGATTCTTACAAAAATCTAATGCATCTCTAGGGTTACTCGGATGATGTTATGTGTAAAGCTTTTTCTGCTACACTAAAGGGGACGGCGAGATCGTGGTTCCGAAAGTTGACTCCTGGAACCATAGATTCATTTGGTGAACTGAGCAGGCTTTTCGTTGCTAATTTCATAAGCTGCAGGGTCAGGCAAAAGAACGCGTCCCATCTTTTCACCATCCACCAGAAGGAAACGGAGAACTTGAAGGATTATGTGAAGCGATTTAACCAGGCCATATTAGAAGTTGAAGACCCCAGTGACAAGGTGGTCATCATGGCGATGATGGAGGGACTTCGCTCAGGTCCCTTGTTCGATTCTTTGTCCAAGAACGTTCCGGAAACATTGTCCGTCCTTCAAAGTAAAGCCGATAAGTACATCGCCGCGGAGGAATTGGCCGAAGCCAAACGGAGGCGAAGAGGGAAGGAGGACCACAAGAGGAAAGAGCCTGATACAAGGCGATCTGATTATAGGGACGATGAACGAAGGAGCAAGAAGCCTAATCGGGATTCAAGGCGGACCAATGACAGGCGACCTCGTACTCCACCTCGCCGCACGGAGCTGGTATTACCTCCGCTTAATGCTCCCATTGCCCAAGTCCTCACAGAAATCAAGCATGAAGAGTTCGTCAAGTGGCCCTCGAAAATCAAGACTGATCCCCGGAAGAGAAACAAAAATAAATATTGCGAGTTTCACCGAGACCATGGCCATAATACCGAAGATTGTTTTCATCTAAAGGAGCAAATAGCCGACCTCATCAAAAGAGGGTATCTGAGAAAATACGTTGGAGATCGCCATTCCCCCAATTCACAAGAAAGAAGGTACGGCGATAATCGACCTACTGCTAGAAACATTTAGATAATACACGGTGGGTTTGGATCCGGAAGAAGCTCGAATTCATCCAGAAAGAGGCACGCCAGAAGTGCAGACATGCTGTCCGTAGAAGTTTACAATCTCTCCTCGCCAATGGCCGATGTCCACCCACCTATTACCTTCAACAATGATGACCTGAAAGGCCTGCACCTGCCTCATGATGACGCCTTGGTCGTTTCGGGCATCATCGCCAATTTTACCGTCCAAAGAATCTTGGTCGATAATGGTAGCTCAGCTGACATTCTATTCATCTCTGCATTCGAGAAAATGAAGATAGGTCTCGACAAATTGCAGCCCTTTTATGACGCCTTTGGTGGGATTTGGAGGAAATCTGACTCATCCACTGGGATGGGTCAAGTTATCGGTTACTTTGGGGACAGAACCCTGCCAAACTACCGTTTGGCAGGACTTCATCGTAGTTGATTGCCCTTCACCCTAAAATGCCATTTTAGGCCACCCAACTCTAGGCAGAATTAGGGCGATCACCTCAACCTACCACCTGAAGATGAAGTTCCCCACCTCGGCAAGAGTGGGTGAAGTGCGGGGCGACCAGAAAGTGGCCAGACAATGTTTCATTTCGGCCATGAAGATCGAGACCCTCCCGGTACCGAATACCCAATAGCAATTACCGATCAACGATGGCGAGATGGAATCTCTGAGGGACGAGGTGAAACAGGTGGTCTTGATGGACCCCCGAGAAACCGAAAATACTAAGCCCCTTGAAGAAACTATCCCAATTTCCATCCATCCGGAATATCCTGATCGTCACGTTATGATCGGAACAGAACTTGCCGAAGAACTGCGCAATGCTTTGGTGGAATTCTTAAAAAGAAATTTTGACTTTTTTGCCTGGTCTCAAGGCGACGTCCCGGGGATAGATCCTCAGGTTGCCATGCATAAATTACAGACCAAACCGGCAAATCCTCCAATTCGCTAGAAAAGAAGAAAATTCGCCCCTAAGCGGCTTCGAGTTATCGACGAGGAAGTCGCCAAACTCATCAGAGCTAAAGTGATCGAGGAAGCCCAATATCCGGAATGATTAGCTAATGTCATCGTCGCCCCAAAAAAGGGGGGGGAAGTGGAGAGTATGCGTGGATTATACCGATCTCAACAAAGCATGCCCAAAAGACAGTTTTCCACTGCCAAAAATTGATTTAATAGTCGACGCCACATCTAAGCACGAGCTTCTTAGCTTCATGGATGCCTTCTCAGGATATCACCAGATCAAGATATTTCCTCCCGACATAGAGAAAACTTCATTCATCACGGAACGAGAATTGTATTGCTACAAGGTCATGCCATTTGGTCTCAAAAATGCTGGGGCTACTTATCAAAGATTGGTGAACAGGATGTTGAAAGAGCTGATCGGAAAGACCATAGAAGTATATATAGACGATATGCTCGTTAAAAGCCTTGAAGCAGCAAAGCACGTCACCCACCTTGAAGAAGCTTTCAACATTCTGAGAAAACACAAGATGATGTTGAATCCTTCCAAATACATTTTTGACGTATCATCCGGAAAATTCTTAGGGTTCTTGGTAACCAAACGTGGAATTGAAGCTAATCCAGACCACATTCAAGCTCTGCTCGGGATGAGCTCGCCCAGAAATATCCGTGAAGTCCAGCAGTTAACTGGGCGGGTTGTCGCCCTCAACCGATTTGTTTCCAAATCAGCGGACAGATGTTTACTGTTCTTCAAAATCCTAAGGAAAAATCAAAATTTCCAGTGGACAGGAGAATCGGAGGAAGCTTTTCAACAACTCAAAGAGTATTTAGGGTCGCCTCCTCTGCTTGTGGTTCCGACCACGGGGGAAGAATTGTTCATATACCTCGCCGTTTCGCCCACAGCAGTAAGTGCCGTGCTCATCCGAGAGGAGGACCATGTCCAAAAACCGGTATACTACGTTAGTAAGGTCCTGATAGGTGCTGAGAATAGATATGTAATGATTGAAAAGCTCGCCTACGCTCTCCTGATCGCCGCCAAAAAATTGCGCCATTATTTTCAAGCCCATCCTATCACCGTGTTAACCGATCAACCGTTAAAACAAGTTCTTCAACGACCCGATACCTCGGGGAGACTCCTGAAATGGTCCATTAAGTTGAGCGAATTCCATATTAACTACAAACCGAGGATGGCAATAAAAGCCCAAGCTTTAGCCAACTTCGTGGCTGAATCCACTCACAAGCCCGATCTAGAATTCTCGGAGGAAGGGATTCGCAACTCAGAAAAGGACCTCGGAAGCTCGGAGAACAGTCTCGACAGCTCAGGGGAGAAGCTCGACAAATGGACATTGTTTGTTGATGGGTCTTCCAATCAACACGGATGTGGTGCAGGGCTTGTTCTCTAAACCCCGGAAGGTGAACAGATGGAATACGCCATACGGATTGGGTTTAAAGTCACCAATAACGAAGCTGAGTACGAAGGCCTACTCGCCGGATTACGGGTCGCCATAAGATTGGGAGTCCAATCAATTGAAGCCTACAGCGACTCTCAACTAGTGGCCAACCAGGTTCAGGGAGATTACCTCGCCAGGGACGTACGAATGACAGCTTATTTGGATGAAGTCAAATGCTTAACTCAGAAGATCAAAAGGTTCACCATTCAACAAATCCCCAGAGAAGAAAACAGAAAAGCAGATGCCCTAGCCAATCTCGCTTCAGCTTTTGATTTTATATCAGACAGAAGTATACCGTTAGAATTCTTGTCCAAACCAAGCATTGAGGTCGCCAAATCCATCTGTACGACAGAAACAAATCCGACCTGGATGGACGAAATCGCCACCTACCTTTGGAACGGTACATTACCAGCGGATAAACTCCAAGCTCGCCGAATTCGCCATAGATCTGCAAGGTTTTGCCTGCTTCATGGAATTTTATATAAACGATCTTTCTCTGGTCCCCTCCTAAGATGTCTCCGACCTGAAGAAGCCAATAATGTGATGAGAGAAATCCACGAAGGCATCTGTGGAAATCATTCGAGGGCGAGGTCGCTGGTACGAAAGGCGATTCGCCAGGGCTACTTTTGGCCCCAGATGGGACAGGATGCAGCGAAATACACCAGGGAGTGTGACAAATGCCAGAGGTTCGCTCCATCCAACCACCTTCCCCATACCGAGATGGTGCCAATTACCAGCCCCTGGCCATTCGCCCAATGGGGAATCGACATATTAGGGCCCTTGCCTCAAGCTCCATTACAGAGAAAGTTCTTAATCGTAGCTATTGATTACTTCACAAAGTGGGTAGAAGCTGAACCACTGGCCAGAATCACGGAAAAGAATACGAGGAATTTTGTTTAGAAAGGTATCATCTGCCGATTCGGAATTCTCAAAGTTCTCATTTCAGACAATACCAGACAATTTGACAATGATGGATTCAGGAAATTCTGCTCGGACCTCGCCATATCACATCATTTCTCCTCGCCCGGTCACCCTCAAGCCAATGGCCAAGTAAAAGTCACTAACATAACCATCCTCAGAAATTTGAAAACGAGATTGGAAAGATCCAAAGGAGAGTGGGTAGAAGACTTACCGAGCATATTATGGGCATATCACACTACTAGCAGGATTCCTACTAGTGAAACGCCTTATTCCATGGTTTACAGAACTGAATCAGTGATACCTGTCGAAATCGGAATCCCGAGTTTCAGAACTTCAAACTTTGATAAAGATAGCAATGATGACGAACTGAGACTCAATCTCGACCCCCTTGAGGAAAAAAGGGAGCAAGCAGGCATACGCCAAGCAGCTTACAAGCATCAGATCGCCAAATATTTCAACCAGAGGGTCAAACACAGATCATTCTTACCTGGCGACCTAGTTCTGCGAAAAGTTACCCTATCAACCCAAGAGCCAAATGCTGAGAAATTAGGACCAACATGGGAAGGTCCTTACAAGGTCGTCAAGGTAACTAGACCGGAAACTTATTGGCTGGAAGACATGAACGGAAAAGCACTCCCCCATCCTTGGAACGCTGAGCATTTGAAGAAATATTTCCAATAACTCCCCTGGGCGAAATACTTGTAACTCCTAGATTTTATTCCGAGTAATAAAAGCTCTCCAGTTTATTTCAATAACAAAGTACAGGATGGAGGTCGCCTAATCGAGATCGCCAGCTCATCGAAAGATGACGGAGGTATCTTGGTCGCCTATTCAAGATCGCCAGTTCATCGAAAGATGACGGAGGCATCTTGGTCGCCTATTCAAGATCGCCAATTCATCGAAAGATGACGGAGGCATCTTGGTCGCCTATTCAAGATCGTCAATTCATCGAAAGATGACGAAGACATCTTGATCGCCTATTCAAGATCGCAGTTCATCGAAAGATGACGGAGGCATCTTGGTCGCCTATTCAAGATCGCCAGTTCATCAAAAGATCGTCGAGGCATCTTGGTCGCCTATTCAAGATCGCCAGCTCATCGAAAGATGACGGAGGCATCTTGATCGCCTAATCAAGATCGCCAGTTCATCAAAAGAAGACGAAGGCATCTTGGTCGCCTAATCAAGATTGCTAGTTCATTGAAAAATGACGCATCATGATCGCCTATTCAAGATCGCCAGAGGCATCTTGGTCGCCTATTCAAGATTGCCAGTTCGTCGAAAGATGACGGAGGCATCTTGGTCGCCTAATTTAAAAGTCGCCAGGTCACTAAAAAAGACCTCTCCTATCCTAGTTCGCCATTAATCAAAGAATTAAGGACACAAATTAAAGTATTGCACATTGCCAAAATATATTCATTCAACATTACCGAGGAGAAAATCAACATTTATATTCAAATATAATTCAAAGTGTACATTATACATTTATGGTAAAGGGGGAGGGTTGTCATCACCTTGAGGAACTGCGTCACCCGGAGGATTCGCATCTCCTTTTTCAATCGTTTCTTCCTCGCCCCCTTCCCCTTCCTCTTCATCCTCCAAAGCAAGCAGGTCAAGGTCGAGGCGCATCTCCTCCAAGTCAATGGCCAGGTCGGGATGGTGGTGGCGAATCTGACGTTTGCAGAAATCAAATCCTTCGCCAAAATACTTCGAGGATGAGCTTTCGACAGCCTCGGAGAAATCTGACGAGGATTTAAATTCCTCAACAGCCAGCTTTCCTGCACGCTCCACTCTCCCCCTCAAGTCTTCAACCAAAAGACTTGCCTTTGTTAGACTATCGGAAAAGGCGTCTCTTTCAGCCTTGACTTTGGCGACCTCGTCGCCGACCTGCTGCTCCCGAGCTCGCGCCTCGGCCAATTGCTGCTCCAGATCGGAAGATAACTTCTGAAGGCGAGAAACTTCAGTATCCAAAGAAGCAGCTCGCCCCTGTTGAAGGGTGGCCTCCTCAATGGTCTCCCTGCTCTTCACCGCCAAAGAAGACCCGAACACGAGCGTCTATTACAAATAAATCTAATCAAATCAAAACGAGCATTTAACAAGGATAAAACAAATAGAAGGTAGTATCAAAATAATACCTGGCCAAGAGCTTGGAAGAATTTTGAGGCAGTCTGGTCCAGAGAGAGCTGCCCCACCTTCTCTTGATCCGTTGGAGGGATTACCCCTAGAAGGATCTTCTCGGCCACCGAAGGGCTCCCCAAAATGGAGGCCCTTGGACCAAGTGCTGTACCCAACGAGGGCGAGCTTCCCTCCCCGGGACCAAAAGAAGGGGCCACTGGATGGCGAGCTGGACCAGCCTTCTTTTTTGGTTCAGGGATGGGGGCTTGCCTCTTGCCTTTGGAGTCATCCCCGGACTTCGCCTTTTTGCTCGGCGAGGAGGGAGGTTCATTCGCTGGACGCTTCTCGCCAATAACCACCCCCTTTGTAGGAGGAGGACCAGATTTTTTGGATGAACTCTCACCTCGGGATCTCTCCGCCCGCTCGTCGAGCTTCTTGAGACTGATCCTCTTCGACATAGCTGCAAAAAAGGAAAATAAGATATATATCAAACGTAATAAATAATCAACATAAGTTAAAAAAGAATTTATTCCATCCGATCTAAGCTCGGGGGATAGCTTGGAATCCGACCAGGATTCTGATGTCGAGACCGAGCTCGATCCCAACGTTGAGCAAAATTCTAAGACAGGGTCTCGAATATTTCCCCCCGACCATCTTAATAAGGTCAATTCAGGAATATGAGGAGCAACCCTCCTCAGTTCCCTCCTACCAGTCCGTAGATATTCTATCGAGTCTTCTCGGGGCTGGCCATCTTGAAGTTCACCACGGGAAGAGCGGGACTCACCCGCTTTACCCGACGTCGATGGCGGTTGCGGATGATCGCCCTCTTCTCCAGATTTCGCAGGACCGGGCGAGCTGAAAACCCGGCGAAAAGCCTTGGTTTTAAAAATCATAGGGACCGCGTAGCGCCCACGTTCTGCCACCGACTTAGAAATTTGGTCATAGAATTCCTGCTCGAACGACAGCAACGTAGGCAGCTCGTTGTAGTGTTTATCTGAAAAGAAACCCATGTTAATACCGATCTAGTTAATCAATAAACTAACGTTGGCAAAATAAAAACCGACTTGGAATTCCCCATGACCTCGGAATCCGCGGTACTCCCTCCCGAGGTTCTTCATCGAAAATCTCCCAATTGTCCCCGGAGGCAAAGAAGAACCTACTTTTCCACCCCTTCACGTTGTTGGGGTACCCTCCGAGAATAGTTTTCTTGTACCTCGCCTTGAAGTACAGCCACCCTTGGTCCGGCTTAGGGTTATTAGTAAGGAAAAAAATGTTCCTAAACTCGGATAGGGTCATCACAAACTTGTGAACTCGCCACAACGACACGGCGCCGACGATACTGCGCCACGCGTTGGGGACGAGCTGAGCAGGACAAATTTTATAGAAAAGCAAAATTGACCTAATAATTAAAGGAATAGGAAAACGGAGGCCCGCGGGAAAGGCAGCCTCATAAAAATCTACCTCGCCAGGGCAAGCAGAAAGTATGGTCTCGCCCTCTTCAGGGAGTCTGAGCTGTACACCCTGAGGGAATGAATAAGTCTCCCTTAGTGAGCCGAGCTCCTCAAGGGTCATAGTGTTGTGTTCTTTAGTTACAGAGGGATGGACGTCACCTAAAGGGACGACCTCGGCAACGGATGGATCTTCCATTGGAGACCTAGGGGATTGTCGTCAGTAACGTACGACGAACCCTCTCCTAAATGGTCTGAGATCCACGAAGGCAAAGAATCCAAAGTTGGACTCGCTGTAGACCTATGGGACATACAACTAAAGAAAGAACGATTACTTACTGTGCTAAGAAATAATGGACGGCCACAGGCAGATACAAGGAGACTTAAGGCAGGAAGAACAACTGCACGACTGCAAGCAAGAACTAGGAGAGAGAGAGAGTGATGTTAGGCAGAAAAAGATAAAAGTGAATGGGTAGGGTCCTTTATATATAAGGAAGTGACGGATGAGATTCATCCGCTTCAATGGCCCAGATTGATCTACCTTTTGAAATTCTTTTTGAAACTTGAGCCCAGAGCCATCAATCCCGCCTAAAGTAATCATGGCGCCGCCCTTTTCTCCCAAAACTACTCTACAGAATTTAATGCCTCACCCACGTGTCGAACTGAGAGAAGGGGTGCATTTAATGCGCACCCACGCGGGCCAACAACTTTTTAATGATAATTACTCAAAGGTCCC
This sequence comes from Actinidia arguta var. hypoleuca, assembly GCA_030159115.1. NCBI lineage: Eukaryota > Viridiplantae > Streptophyta > Magnoliopsida > Ericales > Actinidiaceae > Actinidia > Actinidia arguta. The sequence goes on along the minus strand of BRYE01000005.1, from coordinate 18,489,204 downwards.
GAATACCTCGGCACTTTTGAGTAGGGGACTACTGATGTGGAATAATTCTAACAAATCCTAAATCATAAAATGATCCGAGCAAGGCACGTCGCCCAAACGCATCCAAACTTGACTTCCAGGTCACCTCATATTGTTAATACATTGAGCTCCACTCCATTTACATATTCCCTCCATATCGCCATAGGGCGAGATGATCTACCTCGCCCAAGCCAGAGACGTCTTCTCAAAGACTTCTCCGTAAGGACTCCCATTTCCATTAAAGGTCTGCTATCATCACTCTTGTACTTGATTAAAGTCCATCTCCATAAAGAGTTCCACTTCTACAAGAAGAACTGTCTCCAATGGACTCCAACTCAACAACGACACCTACAATCACGGATGGATCACCAGTTGGCAGCCTCTTGATTAATCTCCAGATTTGATTGGGATATCCTCCCATGCTTATCCTTCCGAGGAATTCGCCATACTACACTGACACGGCTCAGTTCTCCTGTCTATATAAAGGCCGCTCCCCCATAACCAAAAAGGTACGCTCAACACAGGCACCACACACATTTATTGTCGTGCTCTCCATACTGCCTTAATTTATCTCCTGATCGCCTTGGTCTGATTCATACGTCGGAGGGGGTTTGAGCGGCCTCACCCCGGCCGATTATTTTTGACTCATTGCTGTGCAGGTCGCCTAGCTTTAGCCGAGGTCCAGTGCCGAGGCCGAGGAGCAATTCTGACTGTTGGTTGCTCTCCCAGATTTTTACCACAACAGGTCAAATTTTTGTTAAAATATACAAGTATATAGATTCATAAATTTTATGAGTTAAGATTCTGTAACTTAATGGATAACCTTTTTATGGACATTTTATTTGTGGATCTTCAAATAAAAGAAGCAAAGCTCATTAATATTATCGTTGCCGCCATCACCACAGTAAATAAAATTTATTGCTTAATATTTTTAACATTAAATTATTTTTTAAAAGACTTGACTGTTTTCCATCACCGCCGACGTCATCATATACTACATAAAAAATTTAGTGTTTGATGTATTTTGAACAGTGAATATCTAATTTTATAATTTTGTAATATTTTCACTAGTGCCGCTGCTATACACTATAAATAAAAATTTAATGTCCAAATAGGAACTTTATAGTGCCCAAAAAATCACTGGGCAATCACCGGAGAAGATCACAAGAATTAACAGTCAAGGTGAAGTTGTATTGAGAAATTGTGTGGGGTGTGAAAAGTAATTGATGTATTTTTTTTTTTATCAAATTGGCCAAAATGAAGTTTTAACATTAGGATTATGTTAGATTGACTAATTGCATTAAAAGATGATATTTACCAAAAAAAAAAATCACAAACACATTAAGAAGCATAAAAAACACAAAGTATTTAAGAA
>BRYE01000005.1:18475311-18480311 GCA_030159115.1 Actinidia arguta var. hypoleuca | reverse complement strand
TTGGAGATGCTCGACATTATTAATATGGCCTGTTTCCAGAGTTAATCATGTATGTTTACCACCTACAAACAATCTTTCTCTCTCCAAAGAGACTCAACCTTCAGAACTACTGACCACGTTTCAAGAAAACATTAAGAAAAACCTGTAAAAAAGGGGGACAACACTAGTCAAGCCTTGATCATAAAAAAGGATGAAGGATCAGAAGAACTTTAAACAAGCAGCAACAGCGTTATGGTATATTGAGCTAAGATGGATAGGGAATTATATAACATATAGGTTGGGTGGTTGGGTGTGTGTGTGTGTGTGTGTGTGTGGGAGAGGGAGAGGGAGAGAGAGAAAGGTGGGGTGGGGTTACTATTTCTTTTGAATCAGGGCAGATCAAATTTGAGAATCCAGCTGAAGTCATTTAAGTTAACTTTCTAGGTTTTTGTAATTAGTAAAACTATATTTGCACTTGCGATGCGTGTGGATATTATTCAGAGTTTTTTATATTAGTTAAAAGCTCTCTCTCTTGATCTAAAAATGCCCTAATATTATCATACTAATAAGTCAAAGTCATAGTCCTTTATGTACTCCATCCAACGTCGCTGTCTCAAGTTCAAATCTTTCTACGTGAATAGATACTTTAAGCTCTTGTGGTCTGAAAACTCTTCAAACCGCTCTTCGTACAAGTAATGTTTTCAATTTTTCAACACAAATACAACCGCCGCAAACTCTAAGTCGTGAGTCGGATAATTTTGTTTGTACTTTTTCAATTGACGTGAACCATATGCAATTACTTTACTCAACTGCATCAACACGCACCCCAAGCCATCACGTGAAGTATCGCAGTACACGGTATAACCCAACCCTCGCTCCGGTATAACGAGAATCGATGCCGAAGCTAATCTCTTCTTAAGCTCCTGAAATGAATGCTCGCAAGCGTCATTCCAAACAAAGCGAATACCCTTATTCGTAAGTTGAGTCATCGGTGCCGCTAAACGTGAAAAATCATCTACAAATCGTCGGTAATAACCGGCTAAACCCAATAAACTACGAACCTCAAACACGGTCTTTGGTAGTTCCCAATTCATCACTGTCTCACTCTTTGAAAAGTCCACAGCTACTCTGCTTCTAGAAACAATGTGATCTTAGAACTTTACTTCAGGTAACCAAAATTTGCACTTGCTAAACTTAGCATACAAACAATGTTCTCGCAAAAGCTACAATACAATTTTTAAAATGCTCCTCATGTGACTCAACCGATGGCGAATAGATTAAGAAGTCGTCCACGAACATGATTACAAATCGATCAAGATATGGATGAAATACACGATTCATCAAGTCTATGAAAGCTGCTGGCGTATTTGTAAGACCAAATGGCATTACAAGAAATTCATAATGTCCGTAGTGTTAGCGAAAAGTCGTCTTCGCAATGTCCCATTCCTTGATCCGCAACTGGTGATAACCCGATCTCAAGTCAATCTTTAAGAAATAACTCGAACCCTTCAATTGGTCAAACAAGTCATTGATTCTCGGAAGTGGATATTTGTTCTTTATCGTCACACGATTCAATCGTCGGTAATCAAAATAAAAACGGTCGCTCTCGGGTGTACAGAAAGTAACCCGATGCCGAACACAATATATCGTAGCACGATAACCTGTCAACCAATCCATACCAAGGATTTTATAAAAACTCGTCATGTCTAACACAATGAAGTCGAACATTAAACGTCGATCGGCAATCTCAACCTCGCAAGACCTACAAACCTGTCTTAAGGTTGTTCTATCTCCAACTAGAGTGTCTAACAAAAGTACTGAATCTAACACCTCAATCTCTAACCTTAATGTCAAAGCAAACGATGATGCAATGAATGAATGTGATGCTCCCGTATCGATGAGAATATGAGCCCATGAATTAAACACAAGAAAAGTACCTCGCATGACAGAGGTATCCAATTGCAGCTCCTGTTGTCCCGCTGTTCCTGACGGTCCCGCTGCTGGTATCATAGCGTAAACTTGCCCCTGAGTCCTCTGACTCTATTGACCCAAAGCTTGTGGTCCCGCCTGATAAAAAGACTGAGTTAACGTAGGTTAGAGTGGCCCTAGACGCCTGAACTGACTGCGTAGGTTGCTGTGACCCCGTAGCTCCTTAGTTGTTCCTCCTCTGCGTGCGTTGCCTCATGACATGACCAACTTGACCACACTAAAAACAAGTAGGTGGCCCCCCAACTAGTGACTGCTCCTTCGCTTGCATGCGGGATTGCCCCTCTATTGCAACTGCCTCTATTGTTGAACCTTCAGTGGGCAGTCCACAACACGATGCCTTGGCTGGTGATAACCAAAACAAATCGGGCCCCCCTAAGATGTCTGGCCAGATGATGCTATTGAAATAGTAGGTGAAGACCTAGTAGGATACTACTGGTGTGCCATATAATTCTTTGGCTTCTTCGGAAAGTGCCCCTGAGAGTGAGCACTAACACTCTCACGTTGAGATTTCGGATTCACAATCTTCCTAGTCTCATTTAGTGTCTCCTCAATAGCTGCTGTTGAGCTAACCATAGTCGAGTAAACTTTGATCAAGTTCCCCGCTATCTTGTTCCTTATGGACGACCTAAGCCCTCACATAAATTGTTTTGCTTTCTCCTCTTCCGTCGACACGAATGCCTTAGCAAATCTCGACAAACTAGTAAACTTGACTTCATACTGAGCCACAATCATACTCCCTTGCACTAGATTCTTAGTGCCTCATTCGTCGTGTCAATAAAATACTAATCAAGAAAAGCCTTCTTAAATGACTCAAACTTCTTAGCCACATTCTCCTCCACGGTCTTCCATCATTGGAGGGTGTTCCCTTGTAATTGATAAGATGCAAACAACACCCTCAACTCCTCATCCGTCACCAAGATTGTGTTTAATGCTTTTATGACTTGCTCCAACCAATCTTCCTCAACTAACGGATCTAGTTCACCCCTAAACGTAGGCAGGCGAAGTTGTAGAAAGGACTTCATGGCCGTAGTAGCCCTAGAGTCCGCTGCTCTAATCGGCACTTGCATTGTCTGCACCGTGTTCCTCACCACTTGTTCAATTGCGGTGAAGACCCCTTGCATAAATTTCACTCCACCAAATACCGTCGGTGGAGCTACTCCTCCCATTACCGACTCTTGGTGATTTTTGCCATCCTCCTTTTCACGGGGTTCACGAGTCCCGCGTGCTACACGAGCCCCATGAGCTCCTGTAAGTGACCTGACGCAGTGGCATGTTCTACACAATGCCACAAGTGAATGATAAGATAATCATATTCATTTATGATTAGATTAAAACATTTGCTACACCGTATGCAAATCAATAACAAGATACCATGTATGTTCATGTTATTACTCAATATCTATGTAATACCCTCATGTTACTCCTCAATACTTAGACACTATAGAAACGTGGTCTAACCACCCCACGACTCATAGGTATTTGAACCTAGAGCTCTGATATCATGTTCCATGTTGTCACGCTCCAAATAATACCAGATTTGGCCACGTAAATATACACTATAAATAAACATAATTCAGCGAAATATAATAATAATTGACAATATATTATCATTCCATCAGAGTACAACTAATCTCTCTCTCTCGTCGGACCTTACTCTCCATGGGCTATCAAGTACAAAACTAAAATGATATCCTATGGACAACACCCACACCGGACCAAAAGAATATTACAATTCTTTCAAAAAATACATATCTATGCATCTTCTCAAAATAAAATAAAATACGGTATCCCCATGTCTCAAGACTCATGATAACCCTCGGTACTTGAAATTTATTTTATAGTAAATGTGAATTACTTTGAAAAGATTTAACAATGGACTTGACGTATCAAGCCAAAACCATGATACATAACTATATAATAAAAACATGATGCAATAAATTATGCTTTCATTTATATCAAAATATACTTTTGATTTTCAATCCATGATTTCACAAATCATTTAGTTTTTACATATTTCAGCTTTTCTCAAAAGCATTTATTTCATGATTTCTCAAATTAATGAATTTACAATTTTTTTGTCTTTTCACAAAAGTAATAATCCAATTCCTTTGAATGACACACCTAAACTAATACCTAACTGACCTCGTTAGCACTATGCATGTGAGACAATATCTGATCAACTTCTCGGGCTTTCAACGAAGGCTTTGACATTCCCTCATTCCGGCTTATTTCTCGGACTTTCACCGATGGTTTGACATACCTAATATCCGGCCTACTTCTCGGACTTTCACCGAATGTTTGACATTCCCAATATCTGACTGTATTCTCGGTCACTAACCGAAGGGTAGACATTCCCTCCCATGCGATTGTTATCTAGGTCTTTCACCCCGGACTTAATCTAATCTATTTAATTTCGGTATCTCCTAGTGTGTCATTCCCAAAATTATTTTTAAATTTCACGCACACATAAATTTTATATTTCCCAAAAGTTTAATCATACATCCAAGTTATATTTATCAAAATTTTAATACAATAATACAATATACAAGATATTATAAACCATCAATAATGTGTATTATTGATATTATTCCAATATATTTGTTATAAATAAAGTATACAACCATAACCATAATTCAAATGTGTTTAATTTAAGAAGTTTTAATAAACTATGTAGTCAGGTGACTATTGATAGTGGTTTGGACACTATTAGTAAATAGTGTCCTAGAGACAAAGTTATATAAATCACTATTGGTAGTGAAAAATAGTACTATCGGTAGAAGATCATCCAGAGACAAACTGCTAATATTCACTATCGGTAGTGGAAGGGAGTACTACTCGTAGACTATTATCCAATGGCTAAATACTATAAATCACTACCGGTAGTATAAAAGAATACTATCGGTAGACAACGAACTAGTGGCGAAAATCTAAATGATCAAAATAAGAAAAATCACTACCGGTAGTGAAAAAATTACTACTGGTAGATCGGGGCTTCGAGCCACATCCAGGAAATAAAGGGGACTACTGGTAGG
>BRYE01000005.1:18445311-18467811 GCA_030159115.1 Actinidia arguta var. hypoleuca | reverse complement strand
TCTTATTATAATTGTTTATTTTTTATATTGAGTGCATATTAAATTTATTATTAATTAAATTTTAATTAAGATTATTAGAGCAAACCTACTTCACCACTCATAGTTGGCTTTTTGGGTAACAATGGACTTTTCGTGAGGAGGCTTGTAGCAACTCCATTCATTTCCTTTTTAAAAAACATAAAATAAATTAAAATTCATCTTATATGAAAAGTATGTTAATGGTATCTTAATACGGTTTATTTGAATTGTCAAGGAAAGTATTTTAACAAATTATCAAGGAAAATATTTTAACACTATCTTAGCATAGTTTGTCCAATTGAAAAGTATCCCAATATATATCGTCCGTAGTTATTGATTTTTTTACAATTTTAAATTTTTTTTCAACAAATACTATTAATATCTCATTAAAATTAATTATTTTAAATATAAAATTGATGATTTTTCAACTTATACACAAAAGAAATTTTTTTCTCATCACTACCTTTTGAATTTTAAATTAATTAATATAATTTTGTATTTTTTATTCGTGCATAGCATGGATTTTTGTTAGTCTACATTACTCGAAAAGAACAATAGATATGAAAGGAGCATGAATGGCATGTCTGGCCGAGCTTATTTTTACTTTTGCTTATGGACCCAAAATAACTGTTAAAACAAAAAAAATGCTAATTTTGAAAAGCTTCAAAACTTTTCAACTTTTACTTTTAAATAAGAAATTTTAACATAAGTTCAAATATACCAAATGAACTAAATTAGTAATTTGTCCATTTTGCATTTTCTTTTGTTTTCAATAACAATTTATCTCATTTCCTTGTGCTTCTCACATTAACTAAAATATTGGGATAATAAGATGTTCCCCTTTTTTATTTTTTCTCCTATTTCAAAACCTTTAAACAAGAAAAGGTCACCTCGCCCACATATACAACATAGGATGAAAAGACAAATAACTCAAAATTTTATTTGAGTTATTTTAAAAATTGAACTAAAATTTAAAAATACTTCACTAAAAAGGGAAAAATTCATAAAAAATTTATTTGATGATCTCGAATTTAAATTTAAAAAATTTAAATTTTTTAATTTAATTTGACAAAAAACTATTAAAGATAAAAAAATTACTCCGACAAAAAGCTAATAATATATTTGTTTTTATTGTTTTTTTTGAATTTGTACAGTTTAAGATTTATCTCGTTTAGAGTAATCCAAAAAGTATAAATTTTTTATCAAATACTAAAAAAATTTATAAAAAATATAAAAAAATTCAAAACTCAAAACTAAATTAATACAAGAAAAAATTAGCTCATACAAAACCTTAGTCTTAATTAGCCCGTGCCTTGCACATTCCCGTCCTCTAGTATTAAACAATAGATGGGCACGTGAAGAAAATTGTAAAGTCGTTGGTACGTAGATGCGGAACCTAATTAATCACGAAATTATGATCGCAAGCAATAAAAATAAATTAAGCATACAAAAAGAGATATGATTTTTTTATGTAAAAAATCCTACAGTAGGAAAAAAATTCACGGGGCTAATCCAACCAATAAATCCACTATGCAAAATACAAATTACAATTTATAAACCCTACTTAACCGAATCCAAGCGCCTCATGTGTTGAATTCTCAAACTTGTGGTTATGATTCTTGTACCAATCGAGTCCACGATCTATACTTCAATGGATGGTTGAGTTTGAATCCTCAACACCTACGAAATTCTCCACTAATTGAATTTAGATCCACACGTCTTTGAGTATGTTTAAAGAACTTTAACCTTAATTAGATAAATTTATAATAAATACCCTGGAGAGAAGATGAAACTCAATTAATTCTCTAAAAAAATCTCTTAAAGTATACAAAAAGTTATTGATAAGAATAACTGTCATCATCAATTATGATTATTTCCCTCGTCTATAAGAAAGCCCCTTTCCTTTATTTAGATTCCTAGAAATAAGAAGTTTCCATTTTAAAAATCCAAATAATACAGGAAGCCATTAGTTGATATGGCCTTTATTCTTCATTGGCATCACCGCCCTGCCTCGCGCCGGACTTAACCCATGGTCCCATGCTCCTCCTTGCTTTTAGAAAACTTACAAAACTAATTTGGCAGAGAAACTAGCTAAGGTAAATTAGTAATTAATATCTCCAACCCAAATTCTCCAACATAAATATGGAAAGTACAATGTCCTCAACTTCAACCATTGCTTTTAACCGATAATTAGGAAGTTACACTTCGGACTTCAATGTCACGCCCTGATTTTTAGAGGTGAACTAAAATATTCTTATGAAAAATATTAGGCCAATATATGCTAAGATTTCAAAATTTAATAAACTGAAAGGGTTTTTTTACAAAATAATTTCAAATATAGTAAACAGAATATTAAAGCGTCCTAATAATAATACATTACCCAACTACAAGGATTATACATAACAAAAGGGGTACATAATTAAACTTCAATTACAAGATGAAAAATACAATTAAATATTTCTAAGTTGACTTCGGCTCCATGTCGTTCTCCTCAGGATTTGCACCAACTTATCCTAGATACTTGATATAAAACGCAATGAGTTGCAAAAATCAATAGAAAATCCCCAAACCCACAAACATTCTCCCTATACCCCAAAATAACATGTAAAAGAATTAAAGCATGAACAACATATCACAAGTCAAACGGTAGAGCAAAACGTGCATGTCAAGGAAGTTCATTTCCCAACAATATGTGTTCACTACTACATCCAATATAGGATATTCACCAAGAATTACCACTTCTACCCAACCTTTAGACGTCGGTGTAAAGTCAGCCAAATCCACGATCCCCCGAGTTCGATCTAGAACCGTATAAAACTTCTAAATTGATATAACAAAGTTGAGTCATATACGCATTCCACCAAGTTAGTAATACAAGAGTCAAAGGCTTCAACATGATCAGTGATATACTGAGATCGAATTTCAAACTTATGTTGTTATAGGATTCGAGACACAAGCGACTTGGATAGAATACCATGGGCAACGGGTTTGTGACCAGAACTTAGCCATGTATTCAACCTGTACTCATTTTATTCATTATACAATTATCTACGCCAATGATTTTCATGTAACCAAAATTCCAAGTTTCCCTAGCTAGGTTCTACGTACCTATCGTGTCTCATCCTTCAACCCGTATTCATTTTATCCATTACACGATCATCCACGCCAATGATTTTCACGGAATCAAAATCCCAAGTTTCCCTCGCTAGATTCTGCGTACCTATCATGTCTCATCATGCATAAACGAACCAAGTGTCACGCCTCGATTTTCACAATTCAAATAAATGAAGAAAAAATGTACTACGTACAAATCTAACTACATAAATTATTAATAAAATTGGTAGTCTTATCTATAAATTGCATAACTCGACAGCATACCCGTTTCAATATCAACATGATAAACAACGAAGATAACAACAAAAGTATTAAACACAAGCTGTCGGGTCTTTACAAAAAAACGTAATTTTTTTTGGCCTAACATATCCAACACTCATGAATTAAATCCTTTACAAGCATCAATGGCCACCCTGCCCTTAAGTACAATCCAAAAATACAAGGAACAAGTCTTTTAACAAATTTTACAAAAGTTTTAAGTGTAACCATGGCCTCATGGCCTTACTCGCCCAAAAGAAGTTTCTCAATGTTATCAACAAGATACAAAACACAAGTGAACTAGAAAACCTTCAAGACTTAGGTTCAACGTCATCACCTGTAAAAATATGTAAATGCAACAATATGAGCCGGAGCCAGTGGAAAAAATGACTACTTAAATAATATGCATGAACAAGATATGAATGTCGTGATGCATGTTACGTTGCCTCTACCAATATATATATACTAGTAATTACCCGTGCCCATGAGCACTACACAAAAAAAGATCATTTCAAGCGCACTCGTTAGAGTTTTACTACCTAAAAAATATATAAAATATAAACGTCAGATAAGAGATACGTTGCATGCATACGAAAAGATGCATTGCTATAAAAGTATAATAATTTTTAAAAAGTGTTGCTAGTTTTAGAGAAATAAGTAAGAAAAAAAATATTTTAATTTTTTTGTGTGTGTGAGTCTCACTAAAAAAATGATCCAATAGGTAAAAAAATGACCATCTTTAAAGGTTTTTTGGCTATTGAAATACAACCTATGTGGCCCCACACATTTGAGAAAAAAGAAATTATTATTCATACTTTCCTTTATTCACACTCCTGGTAAAAAGAAGATTGTGCACTTGATTTAGATGAGTAAATTACACAACCATCCCTTGAGAATATTTAAAACTTTAATCCTGCTACTCAAAAGCTATGCAAAAGCCATCCCTTGAGGACATTACCATTTAATTGTTATTTTATATATTCTTTGGTTTTTTTGATGAGAGAAATTTCAAAACAATAAAATTTTTGTCTAATTTATTTTTAAAAAAAACTTAATGAAACAAAAAAAAAAAATTCAAATTTCATTCGAAAATAAGCTATTTTATTCTATAGTAAGCTTATTTTCAAAGTTGACCACAATTTTTATACTTTTAGATTTTTTTTGTTAAATAACTAAAAAAAATATAAAATTATGACAAGTCATAAAATAACACAAAGAAGGACTTGTCAGTTCCCAATTACATAAATATCCCCTAAAAGGATGAGAACTCAATTTTGGAAGCACATCCAAGACCACAAGGAAGCAGTCAGATACTTGTTGGTGCTGCAGATATGTATTACTTGGAGGTAGCATATTATTAATGCCCATATTCTAAAATTTGGTTTGGGAAAGTCAAAATTGTCTGTATTCTCATACTTTCCTCCTGTTAATCTTTATAGGAGATGGAGCTATAACTTAGCCATAGATTTGTACCAAACCCAGATGAACAAATTTACTGAGAGATGCGCAGAAATAGTAAGAAAATAAAAATCATAAACATAAACACATGAAAGATAAACTCTGGGCACAGGAAACATAAACACAGGAATGCATATACTCTGGGCACCCCAAACAGTGATAGACAAATCACATATACAGAACCTCTCTGCACCATATAAAATCATACACAGAATCCATATAAAATCATACACAAAACCAATGATCAAATCCCCCAACAAACAACAAAATATAGGAATAAGGAACCCATGATCAAAACCAAATAGACCACAAAAAACTTGCAATCTGGGTTGCGTTTTGAGCCTCACAACAAAATATACGTTTGATCCTCAAATCTGCATTTCGAGCCTCACAAAACTAGAATTTTGTGGTGTGAGAGATAGAGAGGTTTCGTGAGATATAGGTGGCGTGAAAACAAAACAGAGAAAGAGGGGTTGCGTGATACAGAGGGAGAGGTTGATGGTGCAAAGAGGGGCAAATAGCCAGTCCCATCTTTTGAGCCTCACAACAGTCCTTAGTCGTGTGAGAGAGAGTAAATAGAGAGAGACAGGTGGTGTGTAGGAGTCTTATTATTCAATACTGCTGCACACTATGAGGGGCAAACAGCCAGTCCCAGGTGATGTATGATCGTTCTTTTCTGGCCGTTCTTTTCATTTAATCTTGACCGTGTGTTTAAAGTAAAACCGATCTCAGCCATTGGATAAAAAATGATATTTTGGGGCGGCAAAAAATAATCTAAGGTGAAATTTCAGCCGTTAGATTAACTTAAATGAATTTCAACTGTAGATAGCAGAAGATAGATTTGAGATTCAAACTGAGTTGTGATTTATATATATATATATATATATATATATATATATATATATATATATATATATATATATATATGATAAAACAGTCTTCTCTTGTCAATGCACATATATAAGCTTTTTTATAATTTAATTATACAATTGAATATTAAACCACCTTAAAATAGGACCTTTCGTAGCGGATCTAACCTATCCAGGTACACAGTGTCCGTTTAGCCCACTGTTGGGATTTGTATGTCCACATGTTCAAATATTTAATTATTATTTATAATAAAAATTTATTTTACCATGGATTGGATATTGTTTTTTTATATCATGGGATGATTTATCTCAAAGTTATCTAAAAATACGATATGTGTGGAAATAAAATTTACACACAAGAGATATTAATCTTTGACCCTAGTAACTTTATTTAGTTCGTAGTGGATGATGAGTTTGGACGTCTCATCTGTGAATATTATAATACTCTTAACCACTATATGATATGATGATTTATCTCAACCATCAGAGTAGTTGATTATTGGTTAAAATATTAGTGTATTTGGAATACATTGAACTAGGTTGTTGTAAGAAAGTATATCGTATAAAATTGTCATTTTATGATAAAATTTTTACATTCGCTATTTGTAATTAACTCTTAATTCTGAGAGAATGGTGAACTTAATTTCTTGACATGGTTTACTTTAATTTGACAATAAGTGAGGCTTATCGGGCCAACACCTCGATATCTTGGGTGATCATTGTTTGGTCTGTGGGAACACTTATTCTTAAGATGGAATCTCACTCTCTTCTAAAAGAGAGAGGATATTACTTATGAGTTATTCATTCATTTAGTAATTGAAATTTGGATTCGATATTTTTGATAAATTATTTATCGAAATGAAGACTTATTATTTTAGTGACTAAATGAAAAAGAATTATGAATCATAAGAGTTGGAAATAATTATGATTTTGTTGACAGTTATTTTATCCAACCCTAATTTTTGGTATCCAAGTAGAAGGATTTTAATTGTGGTATTAAAATAGTGATGATGGTATTTTTGTCCATTTGGCTTATGAATGTAATCCAAATTATTTAGTGAAATTAATTTGAATTAATTAAATTACTAAATTAAGTTACGAGAAAACTAAGAGATTTTATAATTTAACTGGAGTCAAACTAGGACTCTCTAAGATCCTTTTCTTTGTCCTAGTTGGAAACCTAGCATATACATATGTATATGAGGTTGCCAATCCATAGATAGAATTCCTTGAAGATTTTTTTAGAGAAAATCCGAGAGCCCATACTCTAGGAGGATTGGTTAAGATTGAGAAAAAAATGATAGAAGATCAAATGGTCTAGGAAACTAAAAAAATAAAATCCGAAAATATTTGGGATTGGTACGGTTGAACTTTTTCGTCAATCGATTCAAGGCGGTGCAACAGTTAGCGATAGCAACTTGTTGAGGTTCAATCATTTGAAAGCGGCAAGTGGTAGAAGGTCAAGCACAACAGGGAGGGTAGAAGCAGAACCTAGGGTTTCAGACTTAATTTCGTCATGATATTCGAGATATTTCACGCTTCTGCTGTGGGGATTCGATCCCTTCAATTAGACACTCACTCAGCCTAACCACATGGTTAGCCTCTGCTCAACATCTTTGGATTTATTTTTAATCAAATATTTAAGTCCTTTAATGATGCATGAGTAATTAATTACATATTTAAATGCGACATGCAAAAAATGGAATTTAACACATAAACACTACAAAATTCTAAAAATTCTAGGATTTTTAATACTCTAAAAAATAAATTGAATAAATAAAATACTCCACTATATTTTTATTACGTCAAGGTGGAGAGCAAAACAAAAGTCCTAATTTTTAGGATATTTCCACTATAAATAAGGGATTTTTACACTAGATGCGTGATTTGAACCGTTGGATCTCCTCAAAAACTTTATCTCCTCCATTGGATCATCTTGGATTGCCCTTAGATTTGAACTATGATCTTGGAGTGCCTTCCTTAAGCTTTTCAAATGTGCTCTTCAGCTCGAAAAATCCTAAACTAGAATACTCTCTTTTCTTATCTCTTTTTACAAATTGAACTAAACTATTTTTTTTCCCTCTAATCTTAGTACTATTATAAAAAAAATCTAATTTTCTCAGTTTTCTTTCTCTAAAAAATACAACCTCCTCTGTCTAATTTTTTATAGGAGTTCTTTATGTTTTTCGTATGAAGAAGAGAGTAAGGGAATTATAGGTGAGCTTAGGATTAGAAAAAGGAAATTTATGGACTTAGGAAGCTTTTGGGAAGGTTTCCCCATCTAGGCAAGAGAATATTATATTTCTTAAAAAGAGAAAAATAATAAAAATAAAATATTTGATTATTTTGTATAAAATAATTGGGTTAAAATTGAGTAAAAACTTTGAATGAACACAAGTTCAGACTTTAAAATAAAATATTTTGACTGAAAAGAAAACAAACCGGATTAAGCTAAAATAATTGGACTAAAACACTTTAAAGAAATATTTGGGTTAATTAAATCTTTTTGGGTTAAAATAAAATAAAACTGTCTTTAAAAATAAAAGGTAAAATGATAAATATTTTTGAAAAATTCTTTTGAAAACTTTTGGCTTTTCGAAACACCTTATTCTTCCATATAATACCCCTAATTCATCTCCTTAAAAATAAAAAAAATAGGTGTTACGTTCGGGGCAAATCACACGTTCAATTCGTCCGTGCAACTTATCCTTTCAATTCTTTCATCGTCCGGTAACAATTCAAACAACGGTTCTAATATTTTGATCGACCAAGATGGATTGCCTATAATAGGGAATTGAATGGCCTTGATTAAAGACTAATTGGAGAATTAAAAAGTATTTAATCTTTAGCTTTGTTAGGTTGTTGTTGAATCCCAACTAACTAGACAACTAAAAGAAATAAATGCCTTAAATATAGAAAAATGTGGAATTTGAAGTACCGTATTTTATGGAATTCCTTTTTCTTTTTTCTTGGCTACCAAGTATGAGGTGGGCCCCACATAGATTGGATAAACTTTTTATAGTTATTGAAGAATTAGAAGTGAATTTAGGGTTGGTTAATTAACCCTACTACACCCATAATATCATATATATATATATATATATCAAATAAAATGATGGCTAAATACACACCATAACTACTGACACTACTAACTACTACTAAGTACACCCACACGCACACTTAAACACTACCCCCTCAAGCTAAAGAGCAAATGTCTTACTGAACCAGCTTGTTACACAAAAACTTCAACCTTGATCGGCACAACGGTTTGGTGAACATATTAGTACTATGCTTTAGTTGACACAAACGAAGTAACAATAATCCTCTTCTCAACATGCTCACGAAATAGATGAAAATCTACCCGAATATGTTTAGTCCTCTCATGGAACACAAGATTGGAAGCAATATGGATGACAACCTGATTGTTGCAATACATATCCATAGGCAGTTACACCTTGAACATCAACTTCTCCAAGAAGTGCTTGATGCACATAATCTCATGAGGTATGAGCAATAGCCCTATACTCGACCTCCACACTAGACTGAGTAACCACTGTTTGCTTCTTACTTTTCCAATTGACAAGGTTATCTCCTAGAAAGTACAGTATCCTGTAGTAAACCTCCCATCTTAAGGAGACCCGCCCCAATTAGAATAAGTGAATAGCTTTATACTTAAACAACCATGCATTCCATAGAAAAAAACCACAACCATGGTGTGCCTTGAGATACCGTACGATCCTCAAGGTTGCCTCTGTGTGAGTAGAGCGAGGGACAGACATAAACTGACTGATGACACTGACTACAAAGAAAATATCTGGACATGTAATAGTGAAGTTTTTCAACTTTCTCATTAATCTACAATAACTGTCTAGACTAGACAATAATTCACCTTGATCCACATATAACTTCACATTTAGATCATAGGTATCTCTATAGGCTTGGCTCCCATCAAGCTTGTTTTCTCTAAAACATCCAAAGAATACATCCTTTAGGACAAATTGATTTTCTCCTTAGAGAGGGCAACCTCAATCCCCCAAAAAATCTTAAACTGCCCAAGTCTTTGTTGTGGAACTGTTCTTTAAGAAAATTCCTCAAATCATCAATATCCTGAATGTCATCGGCAATGATAATAATATCTTCAACATACACGATCAACATAATCCTTCCCCTCTCAGTCATACTACAGAACACTAAATGATAAGACTAACACTGCTGAACTGTGTCACAGAACTTCCCAAACCAACCTCTCAAGGCCTTCTTAAGACCATAAAATGCCTTTTGAAGGCGATATACAAAACCATTCTCCCCCTGATTAACAAGCCCATGAGGTTGATCCATATACACTTTTTGCTAAAGATCACCGTGAAGAAATGCATTCTTCATATCCAACTGATACAGGAGCCACCCAAGATGTTAAAAATACAAATAGACCATATTTTAGTATCAATAGAAAAGATCTCGAATGTAGTCAATATCATAAGTCTGAGTGTTGCCCTTAGCCCCAGGCATGCCTTATAGCGTTCAACAGTCTGATCGAGAAGGTATTTTACAATAAACACCCACCAGTAACTGACTTCCCAGATGGAAGCGGAACCATCTCCCAAGTACCATTGTCATGCAAGACTTTCATTTCTTCAACCATAACTTGCCTTCAGCAAAGAACATTCCAACACTAACTTATGAACTCGATCAATAGTAATAGATAAGGTAAATGCATGTAAGGAAATAAATAATGGACACAAGAAATAAACTGAGCAATAGGATGTGAAGTACATGTACGTTTACCCTTTTAGAGAGCAATGGAAAGAGAGTTAATGACAAGGGTGATAGGAACAATGGGCAAAAACAGGGAGTCGCCAAAAGGAGCAAAAGGTGGCGAAACAGGTGCCAGAGTAGTACCACCTTTTGTAATGAATAGAAACTTGTAGTGGCTTGACTAGGGAATGGGGCACGGAAGGAGCTAGGGACAAATGGAACACAGGTAAGGAAATAGTGAGTAGGATCTTTAAAGGTAAAAACATTGATAAAAAGTATGGCAGGGACTCATTGAAGGTAACACCCACACACACAAAAGTATGCCTAAGTACAAGAAAGTAGCATTTGTAACCGTTCTAAGTTCTAGGATATCCAAGAAAAGCACACTTAATTGCCTGCGAATCAAGCTTATTATGTCCAGGGTAAAAAGCATGGACATAACATGTACAACCAAAGATACGAGATGGAAGAATGTATATGGGACAGTCAAAAAATAGCACACGATGTGGAATTTGACCAACCAAGACAATGAAGGGCATACAATTCACAAGGTAACAAGCCGTGAGAACCACATCACTCAAATATGACTTTGAAACATGCATATGAAAGGAGATAGTATGGGTAACATCCAACAAATGGCATAACTTACATGTGTTTATTTCATTATAAAAGGATTTAAAGATTAAATACAACTCAGATCGATCCTTTACGTGGTAAAGATATGTGACACGTGAATAATCATAAATAGAAATAACAAAATAATAAAAACCTAAATGAGAGAGAACTCAAAAAGTTCCCCAAACATCAGAATAAACAAAGTGAAATAGACTAGGCACACAATGCTCGACACAGGGGGGAAGACACACGACTATGCTACTATCACATACTTCACAAGGAAGGGACTAGCAGAAGGGAATGAGTTTCTTTAAGTTTTTACAAGGACAGATGACCAAGGTGACATTGTAACTGGTAAGGGTCAATAGTCGATAGGAGATCCACAAGAGTAAAAAGTATCAAAATAATAGAGGTCATTACACTTAGACATGCCACTAATCTTCTTCCTTAGTTGGAGATCCTAAAACACAAGATGGGTAGGAAATAAGGTAACTGAGAAATTCAAAAACTTAGTAAGTGCACTAATAGATAAAAGATAAAAAAAATTATGAACAAAATAGACAGAAGATAATAAAAGTAAAGAAGATAAATTAGCAATACCCAAATCATTAATCTGTGAGGTGGATCCCATCTACAAGAGTGACACGAGGAAGACAACCAGATGAATGCTAGTCATGTGGTTGGAGGCACCAAAGTCAATAACCTAAGGAATATGAGTAGTAACACAAGCAGTGGAAACACCTGTATAGGTTAGAGTATCAGTGGAAAAAGAGGACTAAGCAGCCTAGAAACACTAATACTCCTTTACGGAGATAAAGATCATCTCATCATCAAGAATAAAAGCCTGATCATCAATCAGATGACCATGGTGATCCCAATAACGATCAATAGTGTGATTCTCCTAGTTCCAGTGAGTGCACCATTGAGGACCACTCACCCGGCCATAACCATTACTACTGGAATCACGATTGCCTTGACCAAAACTATGACTAGCAAATGAGCGATCACTCCTACCCCAGGAGGACGATAGGGCCCTGTAGATGCAACCAAGGCAGAGCACTTGATCGGGGATGAAGTAGTATGTAGGAGGGAGGCCTGGCGAAGATGACTAAACACCTTACTGAGAAAGGGGATCTCCTTAGCTCCAAGGATCTGGGAACGAGCACCATCGAATGAAAATGATAGGATAGAAAGGAAATGAGCAACCCACGCAGACTCACACTGATTCTTCATCGCAACAACATCTGAAGTAGTAGGCTTGCTCAGTGCTTGTGTTGTTCTGATGGAATCTAACTATTACAGTCAATTCCCAAGCATAAGAACCTATCAATGTAAAATAATACTTGAAAGTCCCAAGGTCATATCCATAGGGAGCTAAAAATGCTAGATTAAGTTTTGTTTACGGTGAAGAAATTATAAAATGATTGTTTTTGAGATTTTTGAAAAATCATGTAGATGAGATGTAAACTATAAATGTAAAATGGCATGGTCCAAGTACCTAGTCTTTCTCCTAGCTTAGATGCTCCAACTTCTTCTCTCTTTATGTATTTAAACAAATCTCATGGCACGATGATATTGGTTGAAGGATTTTACAATAAAAATATGTTTTGTATCTAAAGATGTATTTATGAGATTGGTAATGGCTTGGTACAATATTTCGAATACTCAAAATGCAAGAATCTAAACATTACTTGTACCAAGTGGACTTATTTACAAATAATCAAAAATGTATGTAACTCTAAGTTTTGATATTAAGAATACTATTAATCAACCTAAAACATGTATTGAAACCATTTAAAGGGAGAGAAGATGCCAATTCATTCTAAGGTTTGGAGGAAGACATAGTCCTTGGACCAAGCTATTGGATCTAGCCTTCCATGGGTAAGAAAAACTCAAAGACACATGAACCACTAGCCATTAAACTAAAGTAATTAACAACAAGAATGGAAGAGGAATGAAAATTCAATTGCAAAATCAAAATCCAAATTAAAATTTAAGTAAACTTAAAACCATTTGAATTGTAGCAATAGTAGAACAAGAATTAAAAGCTTCAACTCCGAAACAAGTGTTCTTTTTCCTCACTTTCTAACTCTCTTCAAACTAGTACTAGGAATATGCTTAGGAACTAAGGAAATTGGAAAAATGAAGTAGTAGAAAGAGAGAGCATTCTTCAAGACTAAGAATTCTCCCCAAAAATTCCTAAATGTGGGTTTTAATTGTTTCTTATAGGCTGTGATTCCCTCAATATATATAGACCTTGGAAAATGTGGAGCAAAAGGACCAAAACACCCTTGAAAGGTAGCCTTCTCTACTAACTTTGAGGTTCGCAACGTTCTTCAATCGGTCAAAATAGAGTCCCAACAGATCAAACTCTTTACTTCATCATTGGGTTTCTTCAGTCTCGACCGATTGAGAATAAAGTTCAACCGGTTGCCTTATTCCTCCTTTGTTTCCCAGTTCAATTGATTGGGGATTAGTCTTCGATTGATTGAGAATTTCTATTTGAACTTTCTGTTTCTCTTCTACCAATTAAGAATTGGTTTTCGACCGGTTGAATATTGTCGATCTTTAATTTTGCTTCCCTTTTACCAGTTAAACCTTCTTGGAAAAATCCTTAAACTTAGTGCAATTAACTCCCAATCACTCCTGACTCAATTCCTCGCCTTTTTGACCTCCTTTATGCCCCATTAGATCTAAAAAATAGTTAAACACACTTGCACCAAATAACGATTTAGTAGAACAAATAATATATGAAAATATGCTAAGAATATACTAATAAATAGCAACAAAATGCATGAATCACTCAAATCAATCTCCTCACAAATATCGCGAAAGTTGATGTAGAAGTCCTCAAGATACATGTTAGCAATCTCCTCACAAATACCGCGAAACTTGCAGCTCAGATTGTCGACCTAGAAAACATCTTCTTATCTCGGTTCCACGCCTGTTTGCCCATGGCTAAGTAACCAAACTTTTATTGATAGCAGGCACCATATTTTTCGACATACGGAGGCGAGTTTGAGAATCCTTAGCATCCCAATCAACAAAAGCAGGATCATTAGAGGCCAGAGGATCATCACTCAACTACTGATATTACCTGTTCGACCAAAGAAAAACCGTAATAGACTTGGCTAATGGGAGATAAGTCAAATAGCTATAATAGAGATAAAATTGGATGACCATGGCGAACTAAAAGCAGTAAAACCAACAAAACTAAAGTTAGATCAAACCAGAAGCAACAGTACTAGAAGCAATGGTACTCGAATCAACAATGACACTCTCAAATTTTGAAGCTCTAGCAAAAAGAGCCCAATAAACATAACTAAGCAACCAGGAGCAAGTAAACATATACAAATACTTGATTGAACACCATAAATGAAATAGGCAATAAATTAAATCAATTAAATCATACCGAACTAATTGGGCAATGCACCATAATCAAATGAAGCATCAAGAAACTTTAGAGCCGATAAGGATCCTGATAGGAACTCCAATGACAAAACAATAACCAGATTCTAGCACAACAAAAACCAAAATGAGATGGAAATCTCCAAACACACAATGGCAACAGATTAATAGTTGGATAGTGGTTCAACAGATCCAATTGCTCGAAGAAGGGTCTAAAAGACCCAATTGATCATTAAAGACTCAGTGACAGAGCCAATCGACTCCTGGAGAATCAGTGACAACCTTAGATAAGCTTGCTAGTGATGGTGATAAGGCCCCTATAAAGGGCTATAATATGACCAATTGACCCATATGGGGGTCGACAAAGTGAATTGACCCTTGTGGGAGGATTGACTGGGTCAAAACACTCAATTCTCTCAGTTGGGCAATCGATTGGGGTTAGTGTTTGGAATTGTATGCCCATATGTTCAAATATTTAATTATTATTTAGAATAAAAATTTATTTTATCATACAATTGGATGTTATTTATTATATCATGAGATGATATGTCCCTAAGTTATCTAGATATACAATATATGTGTGGAAAAGAGATTTACACACGGGAGATATTAATCGTTGAGTTTAGTAACTTTAAATTAGTTCGTAGTCCGTGATGAGATTGGATGTCTCATCTGTGAAGACTATAATACTATTAACCTTTATATGATAGGATGATTTATCTCAACCATTGGAGTAGATGACTCTGGGTTCAAATATTAATATATTGTAATATACTGAACTAGATCATCGTAAAAAAGTATATCATATAAAATTATCACCTTATGATGACATCTTACATTCGCTACTTACAATTGACTTTTAATCATGAGAGAATGGTGAACTTAAGCTCTTGACAGTGTTCATTTTGATTTACCAATGAGTGAGGCTAAGTGAGGTCAACACCTCGGTATCTTCGGTGATCATTGTAAGGTCTGTGAAAATACTTAATTTTAAGATAGAATCTCACTCTCTTCTAGAAAAGAGCGGGTATCACTTGTGAGTTAATTCATTAATTTAGTCAATGAAATCCGGATTCGATAATTTCGATAAATTGTTTATTGAAATAAATACTTATTGTTTTAATGAATAATTATTGAGCAATGTATGCCCACATTTTTAAATATTTAATTACTATTCAGAATGAGAATTCATTTAACTATACATTTGAATTTTATCTTATTATATTATGAAATGTTATACATATTATTATATATCATGAGATAATATGTCCATAAGTTATCGAGAGATATGATATATGTGTGGAAATAAAATTTTCACACGAGATATTAATCGTTAATTATGGTAATTTTAAACTAGTTCATAGTTGGTGATGATATTAGATGTCTCATCTGCGAAGACTATAATACTTTTAACCTCTATATGATATGATGGTTTGTCTTATCATTAAAATAGGTGACTCTAGGTTAAAGTATTCGTATATTGAGAATATATTGAACTGGATCATCATAGAAAAGTAAATCACATAAAACTATAATTATAAAATTTTATATTCGCTATTTGTAATTGACTCTTAATCCAGAGAGAATGGTGAACTCAAGTGCTTGACATCGCTTACTTTGATTTATCAATGAGTGAGACTAATTGAGGTCAACACCTCGGTATCTTGGATGGTCATTGTTAGGTATGTGAGAACACTTAATTTTAAAAATGAAGTCTCACTCTCTTCTAAGAGAGAACGGGTATTACTTGTGAATTAATTAATTAATTTAGTAATTAAAATTCGAATCCGGTCTTTTCGATAAATTATTTATCGAAATAAAAACTTATTATTTAAACACTAAATAGAAAATGAATTATGAATCATGAGGGTTAGAATAATTAGGATTTAGTGACAGTTAATTAATCCAACCCTATTTATTGATACCCATATAGAGGGATTTTAATTATGGTATTAAAAGCGATGAGGGTATTTTAGTCCTTTCGTTTTGGAGTGCAATCCAAATTATTTATTGAAATTAATTTAGATGAATTAAATTACTAAATTAAGTTATGAGATAACTAGGACTTTTAGTATTTTAATTGAAGCCAAACTAAGACTCTAAGATCCATATTCTTACCCTAGTTAGAGACCTAACCTATGTATATGACATGTGGGCTGTCAATCCTTATGATTTAATTTTCTGCAAGATTTTTGAGTGAAAAATTTGAAAGTCCATACTCTTCTAGAATGATTGGTTAGGGTTGAGAAAAAAAAATAAAGAAGATCAAAGGGTATAGAAAACTAGAAAAATAAAGTTCTAAAGTATTTAAGACCAAGATTTTATAAAAAAATAAGGTGCTGGAATTTTCAACGCTAAAGTGCTAAAATTTACTGAAGAAATGCAGCAATACGGTGCTAAAATTTACTCCAAAAATGCAGCAATAAGTTATAAAAAATTTCAGCAATAAGGTGCTAAAATTTGCTGAAGACACAGCAATAATGTACTGAAATTTGCTCCATAAACGCAGTAATAAGTTGTGAGAATTTTTAGCAATAAGGTGCTAGAATTTGTTAAAAAAATTCAGTAGTACGGTGCTTAGATTTGCTCCAGAAATGCAGCAATAAGGTGTTGAAATTATTAGTAATAAGGTGCTGAAATTTTCTGAAACAACGCAATAATAAGGTGCTAAAATTTGCTAAAAAAATACAACAATAAGCTGCTGAAATTTTCAACAATAAGGTATATCAAACTCCCTCTTTATTAACGTTATAGGATTACATGGTTGAAAATTTGAAATAGAAAAAATTTAAAAACTCAACTTCCGTAGCGGGAAAACTGTTTCCTTCAATAATATCACACAATTATCACGTGCGAGTATCTCTTTCAAAGCATTACAAGACTTTGACCCAACGAACTTGTAAGAAGCTTCCAAATTGAGATTTACAATAAACCTAGAGAAATCCTAAAAAAGAAAAAGTCATAGATAAATATACCGCCAACCAAAAGGATAAACTTAGCTAATGTTGTCACTCCTAAATTAAGAAGCACCAGTAAGAATACCGATACGGACTCGAGACATAGTAATTCTAAAAACATCAAGATACGGATATAATACAAATAAAATATTTTTATATACATATACATTTTGTATAAATATTATATCCACAAATAATCAAAACTAAAACTAGTTGAAATTAACACTAATTATACATAATTAAAAGATACACAAGACAAAGTGTCAATATAATATTCCACCAATCAAGCAAAACTAATAAGGATCAATAACACCATCAATACCATCCAAGCAAAACTCCAACATCCAAAAAAAATTAACATTGAACAAAGCAAAAATAAAAAAAAAGTTATCTTCTAACTCCAAGTAGACTCAATTTGCACCAAGTCATCACTACCATCACCTTGGCCATTACTTCATCTGTAAATCTCACAAACCCCATCTCTGGTTTAAGTAAAAGATTTGCATACCAACGTCATCAAGATAGTCAAATTTGTTTCCCACTACATCCAACATCTTAGTCTTTTATTGATAATATTGCGGTCATCGCCTTTTAAAATGTAGGTTTGTATAAATAAAACCTAAGTTCTCCGCCTATTGGGCGGTCATTTTGACCCCCGAAATAAATTTTTTAAATTGTAAAAAATACCCCGCCGTGGCTCAAATGTTTCCTAAACATGTCGCTATAAGAAAATTTAATAAAGACATGCCATACGTATTTGGGCGTGTTCCTAAAGTATCTGTGCCCCATACGGACATAGATACGGAGATCTATTAGGCGTGTCAGTTCTTCATAGCTACTAAACTCTCACGTGTAAATAACACCTTGTAATAGCAAACCTAAACCTCTCCAATTATATAAACATAATTACAATTCAAAGAGCGCTAAATCAATAGTTAAATCTAGCATATAATAGTTTATTAGGTATTTCTATAAATTCAGACAACCAAAGCTCCATAATAAATCTAAAGTTCTTCCACTAAACCATTGAATGAAGTTGTTCCACGGATAGTGCAAGGAGTTAGTTGACTAGGATGTTTTTGAAAACATACTCTCCATTGCAAATTGGAATTTCAATCTGGTGACACTAAATGTTAGTTCATTTTGATTTTATTAGGTGGGACGACCCATTTTTTGAGTAATTAAGCAGGGTGGGGATAAAATAAAATTTGTAAGCGCGATTACACATTTTCAATCTAAGCCCAAAGGATTAGGTCAGATTAAGCCATAAATACTCTTGAAATTCGTGACCACCATGTCACTTAACCCAAGAAAACTAGTTGAGATGGCCCCAGCCCAACGAAACCCCAAACGGGACAATGATCAGTCAAAACTAGGAAATCTTGGGGCTTAAAAACAGATCACAATCAAGAAGCCACCATCAAGTCAGCAGCCAAAAGGCGCTCAACACAGCAGCAACCATAAGGCACAAAGGCTATAACTAATCCAACAATGGGAAATAAACACTAAACCAACCCAATATTGACACCACATGGCACATGCATACCAACTGCTGGCCAGCCCAATACCCCACAACACACCATTTATGGGCTTAAAACCCACCAACACTAAAAACTAAATTGGACTTAAAACCCTACAACACGAAAACTAAATTTGGCCAACCCAAAGCCCAATGTCAACAGTCAACCATCAAAATAGCAGTTGACGTTGGGAATACTGTACTAACTAAAGTTATAGGTAGCTTGGGCCAATAAGAGTTTGTTAGAGTACTAGCTAAAGTTAGCTTATACTCTAACATATGACAACTTTAAATTATTCACTAATATGTGCAATGGAATATAGAGCAACACATAAATACGACTTGTTAGTTAATATTTTATACTAACTCACCCTTTCGAGTGTGTAATGTAGATGCTCTTAGTTATGCCTCTTTCCTGCGGGAGTATACAGTCTTCTATCATCAAGTCTTCACTTGTCTGTATAACTTCTTTGTTTGGTCCAAGTGTATCATCCTAATCCTTTCCATCCTCATTAACATGTTCTATGCAGAACTATTTGCTGCAACAATGATAAAATTGAAATGAAAACCCATAACTGCCAAAAGTTGACTTCTGTTTTGGCCTTATATGAGCTCTATGGAGTTAGTTGGAGATGATTTAGAGAAGAGAAACATGCCTTTTACCTATAGCTGTGATGGATATGAAGCAAAACCAATATGGATATTGATATTGAGTAGAGTGTGATGTTGATCATGTTGTAACGTACTCTTAATACTAATAATGTCATGGCCGTTGTTGGGTCTAGAATTTCTCCCATAGGATATGTAAATGTGCGTGACAAAATATATATTTTTAATGTATTTCTTTTTTCATTTATCCTCGAGTGTTATGAGAGTATTTAGTTTGTGAATCCACCTCCAGATGTTATGTTTCAAGTTTGGTTGGGGTTGAATCTGCAAAATCTAGAGTTCTATAGGACAATGTGTAAACAACAACATAATTGAAGGGGTTACAGTGCAGTTTGGGGGTTTCACTTTGCAAGCTGACTATCGGGCAACCTAGCAACGGCCAGCTGTGATTCAGAATATTCTTTAGCATCTTTTGGGTTTATATAAATAGAAAAGAACGCCTCATTTTGTGAAGAGCTCTGCATATATCATTATAAGAAAGAGCTTGGTATGATGAATAAATGTTATATGATCCTAGAATTCAATTTGATCTCTCAATGGATAAATTCAATTTGATCTCTCAATGTATAACTGATCAATTCAACTTATGAAAATTTAAGTCTTTTTGAGTGAGTCCAGATACAAGAGCTAAAGATTCGAGTGATTCCAAATTATTTGAAGTGATCAAGCGGAGAAAATTGGCACAGAGTGGTTCACAAAGGAGTCGGCAAAAAAATTCTACATCCTCGAGTGTGCGATTCACTATAGGGTTGGGATAATTTTTTATAACCACTACTATTATCCCCAATCGATCCCGTGGTTTTTCCCTACGTTGGGTTTTCCATGTATATCTAAGTATTCATCGTTTATTGTGTTTATTATTTTGATTAATATAAATTAGATAGCCTATTGATGGAACACTTGGTAGAATTAGTTGTTGATCACTTGGTTCAAAGCTAGGTCACATAATTCGTGGCCAGTAGGACACGTATGCGTGCTGAAAGAATGAATTTACTAATATATCCCAAATTCAGGTAAATTCGCAGATTCTTTGAACCGATAAGTATTTAATGGTAAGTTTTGGACTTTTGAGTGTAATTAAGGATGGAATATGGCGCGTTTACAAAAATTCTATGAACGGACGCAAATGAGGGTTAAACCTTAGTAAATACTTATCCATTACACCAACATACTTCTTGTTTAAAGATTTTAACTTTTTATTACTTTAATGCTTCTCTTAATACTATGGCACTGGAAAAACATTGCATAATGCAAATAATTATAGCTTATGTCATAAAAAATAAATACTATGGCATTAAAAGTGTATGAAGATGTTGTTATATTTTTTAAAACTATATTAATACTAATGCGTAATATTAATATTACGGCGCTATGAAGACGTATGAAGATGTTGTTATATTTTTAAAACTATATTAATACTAATACGTAATATTAATACTACGGCGCTCTGAAGACGCTCTCGCTCTTGTACTATTTTAACAATTGACGCTCTCGCACTCCCGCTTTCGCTTTATGTGACCTTGGTTCAAAGTCCTTCCGGCACCAAGTGTTTGATTAATTGTTTCTTAGAGTATTTTTGATTATTGAGTAATTGCACTATTACTCTTCTTTAGGCTTGATATTAGTGTAGCATTTTCAGTCGTTAAGGGTAATATATCCACATCGATGTTCTTGGAACCTTGCATAAGAATTTCTTACATGGTACCAGTGGCGGAGCCAAGAAAAATATTTAGGGGGGCAACCATTGAAATTTGTTTATTAGGGGGGCATTTATAATTTTTGAGGAGGGGCAAATTTGAATTTTTTTGGAACTATAGGTAAAAAAAAAATTTAAACTTGAGGGGTGGCAGCTATGCTGGCTTCGCCCCTGCATGGTACTTGTAAAATTGTGTTACAACTGATTAAATACTGGCCAAGCACAATTATTTAGTTTAACCCACAACAAAATGAAAGAACCCAGAGATGTGGAAATTGGATCTTAACAACGTGTTGCAGTTACAAAAAGTAAATATTTTTTACAAATTAATTTCGGTTGAAGATTGTAGTTTTGTAACTTGTCTTGATTAATCATGCAAGGAACAACTCATTAATGAGCACACTGAAGTGAGGGACACCAGCAAGCAGGCTCATTTTTGGATAAGAAGATTAAAATTGCTTTCTAGGGAAGATTGTGGCACTAGATGCAGTTCATCAACTTGGTGGGCACTTCTTGTCCTGCTAGTATATGATTATCTCATAGAGACTCTGATGCAATGACTAAAGCCAATCATGCAATTACATGTTTGGGTAAAAAAATTGCTCGGAGGCTATGCTGTTGCTGTTGCTGTTGTATGTTTCGCCCTCAGATGCGCTCTATCTCCGTTCAGTAGTTGCATATGTTTTTGTGACAAGTTTAATGTTGTAAAGCTACTTCTTGTGGTAAAGACTATTTCATGCTACCCTGATAACTTACCATACGGCTTATTTGTGAACCTGTAGACGTGGACAAAATATTCAATTGACACGTGCATCCAACAGCGTCTGGAAATCAGGAAATTCTTGTAGGTTCCTTAAGGAAAGATCAAACATTTTGTCAATTTACTGAGGTTCTTGCATTAGATATAGGTTTTTCTTTATTTTGATATGATTAGTCAACGTACAGGTTTGGTAAAGAGGGGGGCTGTGATCAAACTAGAGCGAAGCTAACAGTACAAATGGGTTCAGGAAGCTGAATCATCGGTCCCTCGGGTCAAGTTGCTTTTTGTGCCATCATAGTCAGGTTCACTTTTGATCTTAACAACTAGTTAGGTGGGCATGCAGGCTTTCCAAGAACGTTGGATAGTGATCCATTTGATTTCATAATCACCTGTAGATTTCATTA
>BRYE01000005.1:18412811-18417811 GCA_030159115.1 Actinidia arguta var. hypoleuca | reverse complement strand
CTCACATTAGTCACCATCTACTGGCTTGGCCCCCATTAGGCCAGTGTCCTCGAGAATGTCTAACACATACTTTCGTTGGGACTTACAATTTGTATCCTTCAATACCTAAAAAAATATCGAAGTTGACCTAAGTCTATGGGGTGGAATTGTCCCTTGAGAAAAGTCTTCAAACTCATTACCCTGAATGTCATCTCCAATGATGATAGCATCATCAACATACATAATCAGCATAGTCCTCCTCCCTTTCTATCATAAACGCATTCTAAACCGCTAACCTGCATCGCTAAACTTCCCGAACCAAGCTCTCGAAGTTTGCTTAAGGCCATAAAGAGCCTTGCGAAGAAGGGAGACTAGACCCTTTTCCCCCTGAGCAACAAACCCAGAAGGTTGCTCCATATCATCGTCAAGAAATGCATTCTTCCTATCCAACTAAAATAAACAGCAACCAAGATTGGCAACAAGGAAGATAAGGATACACATGGACCCAATCTTAGCAATTGGAGAAAAGGTCTCGGCATAATCAACAGTATAGTTCTGAGTGTACCCCTTTGCAACAAGCCGCGCTTTATAGCACTTAACAGTACTATCTGGTAGGTACTTCACTGTGAACACCCAACAAGGGAGTGTCCTGGTAGAATAGAAACCAATTCGCATGTACCATTATCATGCAAGGCCATCATCTCATCAACCATAGCTTGCCTCCAACAAGGAACAAAGCAACAGACAGTGCGACATAGATTTAAGAATAAAGGCAACAATGATAGATATAGTAAACAAACGCAAAGAAGGAGACAAATTGTCATAGGAAACAAACTGAGCAATGGGATGTGAGTTACATGACTGGTTACCCTTACGAAGGGCAATGGGAAGGGAAGTAGGATCAACCGGTGCACCGGTGTAGACGAAGAGAAACACTAGTCGGGGTTGATGAGGAGTCACTAGGTAGAGAAAAAGCTGGTGGAACAGGTAACTGAGCAACGGGCAATTTTTTTCGGCAGGCATAAACCTACACTGGCTTCTTTGATGGGACATTCAGATATAGACGAAACAAGGGTAGGGAGATAGTGATTAGGGTCCGAAGGGGAAGACAGAGAAGAAAAGTAGGGCAGGGTCTCATTAAAGGTAACATCAACACGGACAAAGTGACATCGGAGAGAAGGAGAGTCACACTTGTACCCATTCAGAGTCCTCGAATACCCAAGGAAAACACACTTAATCCCTCGTGGATCAAGTTTGTCATGACCAGGATCTAAGACATGTACATAACAAATACAACCAAACACTCTGGGAGGTAAATTGTATGGAGGGAGGTTCAGGAATAACACATGATGAGGAACCTAACCACCTATGATAGTGGAGGGCATGCGGTTCACAGGGTAACATGCCATGAGAACCGCATCACTCTAGTAAGACTTGGGTAAATGCATAAAAACTGAGATAACACATATTACTTCTGACAAATGACACATCTTATGCTCGACAACTCCATTATGCTGAGGAGTGCGAGCACAAGAGGACCGATAAATAATGCCATGATCATCAAAAAAGGAATATAAATTAGAATGGAAATAGTCACATGCATCATTAGACCGAAATAAACAAATGACAACATTAAATTGGGTCTTTATTTTATTATAAAAGAATTTAAAGATATAATACAATTCTGACCAATCCTTCATGAGATAAAGATAAGTGACCTGACTATAATCGTCGAACAAAATAACGAAACAATGAAAACCTAAAAGAGAGAGAACCCGAATGGATCCGTATATATTATAATGAACTAACCTAAATGGACTAGACATACAACGCTCGACACAGGAAGAGAAAGACATACGATGGTGTTTACTAAACTTATAGACCTCACATAGTAAGGACTGAGCTGGCTGATACGTGGGGACCATTTTCTTTAAATTGTCAAGGGATGGATGACCAAGACGACAATGGAGCTAGTTGAGGTCAACTGATGACAGGAGAGCCTATCCGCATCAAAGTAATACATGCCACTACGCTCAGACCTGCCACCATTCGTCTGCCCAGTTTGGAGATCCTAAAAGACACAATAAGTAGGGAAAAAGGTGACTGAACAATTCAAAGACTCGGTAAGTTTACTAACAGATAAAAGATTAAATGGAAACTTAGGAATATGTAAAACAGATGGTAAGGAAAAAGAAGAATATAACTAGTGGTACCGGAACGAGTAACATGGGAGGTAGAACCATCTGTAAGAGTAACATGAGATGGACGACCAATGGGGGAGATATGAGACAGGATGGAAGAGGTGCCAATCATGTGAGCCGAGGTACCGAAATCAATGACCCAAGGACTTGGGGTAGCAACACACGCGGTGGAAGCACTTGTCTGTGCGAGAGTAGCAATGGCATAAGACTAAGGGGCTAGGAATCGCCAGTACTCGTCCACAGAGATGGTCACAACATCAGCCTCGGGAACAACAACAATCTGATGGGTAGCAAGGCCCAATACTGGTCAATAATATGATTGTACTGGCTGCAATGAGTTCAAATCTGAGGACCACAGCTGCGACCACGGCTGCCTCCCCCTGAATCATGACCGCCAAGACAAAAACTACAACCATCACGGGGGTAATCACTGCCAGACTAGGCTGACCATGGCCAAAACCAACGGACGAGAAGGCCCAATAGATGTGGCTAAAGCAAAGCAATCGGTAGGAGAGGGAGCAACGGATGGTAGAGAAGCCTGGGGAAGACAGCTGAAAGCCTCACTAAGAGGGGAGCTTCTTAACTCCAAGAATCTAAGACAGGGCACTATCAAAGGAGGATGGGAGACCAGAAACAAAGCGAGCCACCCATATGGACTCTCTTTCTTGCTGCATGACAACTCATAAGAAATAGGCTCACTCATATTAATCTCCTCACAAACAATCCGGAATCGGCCATAGTAATCCTCAAAAGATACGTCACCAAGAGCAAGAGAGAAGGTCCGATGAAGATCATAGGTGCGTCACAGATTACTAACACTAGAAAATATCTCCTTAGCCTGATCCCACACCTGTTTGACCGATGTCAAATATACCGAACTATTAATAATCTG
The DNA here is from genome assembly GCA_030159115.1 of Actinidia arguta var. hypoleuca. Lineage (NCBI taxonomy): Eukaryota > Viridiplantae > Streptophyta > Magnoliopsida > Ericales > Actinidiaceae > Actinidia > Actinidia arguta. The sequence goes on along the minus strand of BRYE01000005.1, from coordinate 18,414,739 downwards.
AAGCTCCATACTATTCCACATACGAAGACGAATCCGAGTATCTTCAAGTTTCCAAGCAGCATAAGAGGGATCCTTAAGATTTGGAGGAGCATCAGTCAAATACTTATCCTGCCTCTTAGCCATCAGATAAAACCTGAACAAATTTGGCACATGGAGAATAATTACGCCTATTTGGCCAAATAGTTGTAATAGACAAACTCTGCCCCCCAAGCAGAACCAGCAGTGGAACCAGGATCGTAACCAGAACTAGAATCAATAGCGTTAGAAGTAGCAGACATGTCCGCAGATTTCATCCATAACAACGAATCAACAAGCAGCAAACAAATAAACTAAATAACCAATAACCAACAAGAAGAAAAGGCGCTTATAACAAATAATCAAGTAGCCAACAACAAATAACCAGCAATGAACAACTGTAATGGGGGCAATAACAAAACGAATACCTGTAACGGAAGCAACGAACTAAATCATACCACAATGATTGGGCAACAGGCCACAATTAGACATCGGAGCCGGTACGGTTCTCCAAAAAACACTAAAAAAACAGGCAGGAGCATAACCCAGCAACAGCGAGCACAACGATGCAAACTGAACCAGCAGCAGCCATTATACGAACAAAACGATATCGAAGAAACAATCGGAACACAAGGACTAAGTCCACAACAACTGTTCGACCAAATCAAGTCAATTGAGGGCTGTTCTATCACAGAATGAGTCCAATCGGGAGTGGTAGAAGCCAATCGAAGGCTGTTTGAACTAAAATTAGGTCAGAAGAGTTAAATCAAGGTGGCTTGGTAGTTTACAGAGGTCATCAGAGCAGAACTCAATCGAAGGGTCAGGTCTGGTGTGACAGGATCTGGGTGTGTGCAATTGGAGTCTAGATGTGTGCGATTAGGTTCTGGTTGTGGGCGACAGGGTGCAACGAGGTGTTAGGTGGTGTTGCAGAGGTTGTCGATCGGAGGACTGGGGATGGTTCAATGGTTGTGCGATGTTGGTGTTTGGGTTATGCAACAGTGTGTCTGGGTGGTCAATCAGGGGATGGGTCGAGTGCTATTGTAGGTTTGCAGTGCTGAATCAATGGAGTTTGGTGGTGGCGCAGACAGTGGTGCAATGGTTGGTTATGGCAGATCATCAGATTATCTTTCTCTGATGCCATGATAATGTGGAAACGTGCGATTAGGGTTCAGATTAACCCTAATGCACATATAATGGTATAGATAGATAGATAGATAAAACCAAATTACATAGCACTCCCTATAAGCACCGCATCTAATTATTCTTTACACTAATTACTCAACACACACCTAGGTATTATTCATTGCACCCACTACTCTATACTTTAACATCCTTCTTAAATGTTGCTTTTATGCTTTTTGTGGCAGTCTGCCCCCATTTGACAGTAAAAGGAATGCTCAAGTTACTCAGCAATTATCGTTATGCAACTTTGTTTTTTGGGTGAAGTCAGTCAAGAAAAATGCATTTTCAGGTTTTGACACTACAATTCTGGTTTAAAAGTGATTTTGAGAACAATAGGTATATAGGTAGGTATGTCTAATATGGGAAGCCAGGTGATGCAAGATGGCTGACGTGAGTGAACACTGAACAAACAAAGAAAACAAACAAGGCACAAATAAAAAAGAAACCCTAATGAACCCAATATTCTGAAGCCATCTTTATTCTCAATGTCAAAGTCACATAGTTGATTCTAATTGATTCCTAATATCAAAGCCTAAATGAAATAAATTAAGGATGAATTTCACTCCCCCGCCTAACATAATTGCAGTGAATGCCCTGCCTCTTGTGATTCCCATCAGAAGGTTCTCAAGCCTTATTTATTATATCGAATTGTGTTATGTATGACATTGACATTAAACGTCTATCTAATTGTGTTTTAGTATTGTTCTCAAAGAGTTATGACCTAAGAAATA
>BRYE01000005.1:18372811-18375311 GCA_030159115.1 Actinidia arguta var. hypoleuca | reverse complement strand
TGTATCCTTAAATTGGCCATGTTATGTGTATATTCGAAGTTGGCCCTATTATGTATAAAAGGAAAAGAACTTAGGCACATCTCTGTATGTAATCCACACTTTATAATTTTCAATTATTATGACGTTTCCGCAATTAAGTATCATTGTAGATGATTCTGCATAGGTATTCAACCGGTTTAATGTAAGTTGGCCTCAAATAGCTAGGCTGCAAGATGGTCATGTACCTTTGATCCACATAGGCCGGGTTATGGAGCGTGACAGAGTGATATCAGAGTTGTAGGTTAGACACCATAAGAACGAGTCATGTCTAGATAGAATTCTAGGATTGACTAGAGTATGTGCTATGTGCTATATGAGATATGACTTGCTAAAGTATAATGTAGCTATTGTTATGATAAATGTCTAAACGCTTGATATGTCTGTAGTGAGCTATATTGCCTAGAAGGGGAGGCTGTAGAGGGGCAGTAGAGCCCGAAGGCCAAATTGACCGTATAGAAAGGATCCTAGAGGAACTGGTTCAAGTAGTTCAAGATACTCAAAGCAACACCGCTAATGCACCAGAACAATCAGCAATACTTATGCCAAGAGCAGAAGTAGTAAACCGTACCACCATTAAGCAGTTTCAACAGTTGAAGCCCCTAACTTTTCAAGGAACCCCCAATTCCCATGGCTGTGGAATCTTGGCTCTTGAGAATTGAGAGGGTGTTTGAAGTCCTACCTTGCACTGATGAACAAAAGGTGACTTTTGCTACATTTACTTTTGAGGGGAGCCGCATTGGTTTGGTGGCAATTAAAAAAGTCATTGGGGCCATTATGGTTGTGGTCTAGATTCCTAGAAATGTTCAACGAAGAGTATTTTTTCAAGACTGTTAAAGACCAAAAAAACACGGAATTTCTTTATTTGATGCTAGGGAATATGACAGTAGCAGGGTATAATGCTAAGTTCATGGAATTATCTTGTTATGTCCCGTACATAGTATCGACGGAGTCTTGCAAGGCGAGGAAGTTTAAAGTATGACTGTGATAGAATATCCGTAACAAGGTGGATATATTGTGATTATGGAAAGAATGGACATACATGTCCTATAAGAAGAAAATCTAAAAAATGTGTGAAACAAGTGTGAGTGCCTAAGAAAATTATACATGTTAAGGCTAACACACAAGGCCCCCACGTGAAAAGGATAAAAACTCAATATTTTGTAGGTGCAAATACAAAGAAGAGAGGCACCAAGGACTTAAAGAAAAATACATCCAAGATCTACAACTTAAGGAAGAAGACTAAGAACTTGAAGAAGGAAATACTTCGCAAGTGTTCTATCCTAAGAGGAAGAGAAATGTTTCCTACAAAAAGGATAAGGAAATGAGACACTTTGCGATTCTTATTCAACGTTTGAGGAGAGAAAAAAAATCAAACAAGTATATCCCTCACCTTCACTTCAATGATAAAACCTTCTTCACGTACAACGAGCATAATGGGAAAATCACTTGGGCCAAGGTCCCAAATAGGGAGGTGAAGGTATGATCTCTAAACACACCCTTGTACTTAATCTTAAAAAATTATTAAGTGGTGTTGTTAGATAATTGATGCATAATGTGTTAGGTTACTCATGCTTTTAATGCCTTACACCTATGCATCCTATATGTCATGATTAGATTAGTTTATTTATATCATCATGACTATGTAGCATCTATCATCATACTTTATATGTTATTTGACTTATGATATATTTCTATGCTAATGTATATGATTCATGTATTATATGATTATCATTTACTTCTACATCAATCAAATGTGAGCAATTTTATGGTCACACTTTTTTAAACGATACATTGTACCATGAAAATTACTTTGGGGGAGATTTATGTATCTATCATTTTGTTTAATATGATATTTATTTTATAATAGATCTATTACTTGGTATATGTACTATATGTCTTCTTGGAATACATAATTGTATACATTACCATGCTTAGCTTGGTAACTTCATGGTCATTTGGTTTATAATATTTATTCATCATGATAGTTTCTAAATGATGATTTTTACACTTATTGATATTTATCTTCTTAGAATTCATCCTTATTAGTCATCACATGAGTCTACTAAATATATGACTTCATGTCTTCTTGGAAATTCTTAGAGTCATATTACTATTTTGATGATTATCATACATCTTGGAAATACATCATGCTTAATTGAGATTTAACATGCTTTGTATTTCTATGATAAGTAGAGTTATGCACAATTGAGATAAAATGTATCTAAGTGAAATATATGTACATCTACTTGTCTATTTCATGTAAAATTATATTTTAAATAAAAAAAATATTTTTACTTTGCATGAACACTTGTTGATGAACAATGTCATTACGTGAATTCGTATGAGTTTGCTTAGACATTATATTATTATGACATATATTGCATGAAATTCTTTGATGTACTTGACTTTGTCATAATCCATATTGGTTAAAGCATTCATGATATATTTCACTTAATTTTAA
>BRYE01000005.1:18342811-18347811 GCA_030159115.1 Actinidia arguta var. hypoleuca | reverse complement strand
AATAGGGTGTTATTTCGATGCTTGCATGAAAGCTGTTGTTGTAGTCGAACTCCATAAGTGGCAAGTGTGATTCAATTTTCTTGAAAATTGAGTACGCATAGTTATAACATATCCTCTAGAGTCTGGATGGTCCTTTTCGATTGCCTATTCGATGGAAAGCGGTGCTAAAGTTCAACTCGATACCTAAAGTCCTTTGCAAACTTTTCCAAAATTTGACACAAACCTTGGGTCTCAATCTGACACTATTAAAACCGGTGTACCGTGAAGTCGTACAAACTCTGCAATGTAGAAGGTTGCGTACTTCGATAAAGAATACATAGTCTTTACGAGTAAGAAGTGCGCCGACTTAGTGAGGCGATCCACAATGACCCAAATGGCATTACAGCTACATGGCGAGTCAGGTAGTCCAACGACGAAATTCATAGTGATGTGCTCCCATTTTTATTTCGGTATTGGTAGAGTTTATAGTAGTCTTGTCGACTTTTGATGTTCTGTCTTGACTTGTTGGCATTGTAGGCATTGGGAATGAATTCGGCTATCTTTTTTTTTATTCCCAACCACCAAAATGTCTCTTTTAAGTCTCGTACATCTTTTATCCCTCTCGGATGTATCATGAACTTTGTATTGTGAGTTTCCTCCAAAACATGTCTCTTGATCTCGGGTATGTTTGTGACACACAAGCGATCTCAAAACTTATGAGCTCCATTCGCAAGGTGAAGTCAGGCTTTGGATTCACGTCCATCTCCTCATAAATCTTCCATAAGTACGGGTCTTTTGGTTGTTGTTGCTTTACAACTTCTATCAACACCGGTTGAGCGATCATGGTGGTAAGCATCATGTTGGTGTCCGATGCAAAAATTTCAATTTCTGCTCTTTCCAATTCGATGAGCAAAGATCGTTGTGATGTAACAAGACATGCTAGATTGGTGGTTGATTTTCGGCTCAAGGCGTCGGCTACAACATTTGCTTTGCCTGAATGATACTAAATGAGAATGTCATAATCTTTAATCAAATTGAATCATCTTCGTTGTCTCATGTTCAGCTCCTTTTGGGTAAAAAGATACTTCAAACTTTTGTGGTCGGTGAAGATTTCACAGGTAAGTCCATACAAGTAATGGCGCTAAATTTTCAAGGCAAATACCACTGCTGCTAGTTCTAGATCATGAGTTGGGTAGTTCCTTTCATGCGGTCTCAATTGTCTTGAGGCATAGGCAATTACCTTCCCATGTTGCATCAAAATGCTTCCTAGCCCTTAATGTGAAGTATCACTATAGATAGTAAAATCGTCAGTCCTGGAAGGTAAAGCCAAAATCAGTGCGGATACCAATCAGCTCTTCAATGTTTGAAAACTTTTCTCTCTCTTCTCATTCCATTCAAATGGAACATTATTTCGTGTAAGTTGTATCAAGGAAGTTGCAATCTTGGAGAAATCTTTCACAAATCTTCGGTAGTATCTAACTAAACCATGAAACTTCAGACTCCAGTTACATTCGTTGGTCTTGTCTAATTGACAATGGATTCGACCTTGTGAGGATCAACAAACACTCCATTTACACTGATGATATGCCCAGGAAATGTTACGCTCGATAGCCAAAACTCATACTTTTTTCATTTTGGCATATAGTTTCCTATTTCATAATGTTTCAAGAACCATCGTCAAGTGTTGTTCATATTCTACAATACTCTTAGAATACACCAAAATATCGTCAATAAACACAATAATAAATTCATCAAGAAAGGGTTTGAAAATCCAATTTATCAAATCCATGAATGCTATAGGCGCATTGGTGACTCTAAACGGCATAATAAGAAATTCATAATGACCATATCTAGTTCAGAAAGCTATTTTCTCTACATCACTTGTCCTAACTTTCAGTTGATGATACCTTAATCTTAGGTCAATCTTAGAAAATACTTGGGCACCTTGAAATTGATCAAATAAATTATCCACTCTCGTTAGTGGGTATTGTTCTTAATGGTGACTTTATTCAATTCTTGATAGTTGATGTATAATCTCATCATTTCATCCTTCTTTCATACAAATAACACACGAGCACCCCAAGGTGAAATACTAGGACGAATGAATCCTTTTTCTAACAAGTCTTGGAGTTGAATTGTCAACTCTTTCAATTCTAAAGAGGACATATGATAGGGAGCTTTGGAAATGGGTCTAGTACCTGGATTTAGGTCAATGTGAAACTCAATCTCCCTATCCACCAAAGAACCAGGTAGCTCATCGGGAAAGATATCAAAAAATTCCAAACAATATGGACATCTTCTAAGGATGGTGGGGAAATGTGTGTCTTAATGACGCTACACAAAAATACACGATTTCTTTTTTGAATTAAATGGCGTCCTTGCATAGAAGAGATGATATAGGGAGGAAGCACGACACCAATTCCCTCAAAGACTAGCCCCGAATAATCAGAAGAGTGGAACACAACGTGTTTAAGTTCACAATCGATGATAGCACGGTGAAATGACAACCAATCCATTTCTAAGATGATGTCAAAGTTATGCATCTCTAAGGGTATAAGGTTCACGAACATAAGCGCATCGTTGACAACAATTTTGCAAGAATTATATACTCTATCGCACAACATGGAATTCCCAAAAGGCAATGATACTATTAAGACATAATCAAGGGGTACCAGGGATGTGTATAAATTGTGGGCAAATAGGTATGAAACAAACGAATGTGTGGAACTAGAATCAATAAGGATGTGTGTAGGTTGACCAGAAATAGGGAGTATATCTGATACTACTAAAGTGGTAGCTGGGGTGTTTCCTGGTACAAGTGTGAAAGCTCGGCCTTGTCGCGGTTGATTACCTCTCCTTTCAGTTGGAGGTTGCTGGACTGAGACTGATGTCGATGTCCCAGCTCCTTGTGCCATACTCTTCTTCGGATAGTCTTTAACTTGGTTCTCCTCTTGTCCACACCCATAACAAGCCGTGCTTCCCCTACGACATTCACCCCAATGCTTTTTCTGACAATTTGGGCAAGTAGGTACTTCATTGTACATACTGCTTCCTTGATTCCTGATGTTTCTCTATGGGGTCGATGAATTTCCACTTGAATTTCCAGAACTTTGCCGCTTTTAAATTTGTTCTTTGCTTGGATTTCCTCCAGACCTCTATTTAATGTTCTTCCGGTGTTGGGATATCTCATTCAATGTTCTCTCAGTAATTATCGCTCATTGAAGAACCTCTTGATTCCTTTGAATAGGTGCTAAGTAACGTGTTCCTACATGTAAGGTATGGAAATGTCAACACTGTGCTCAATAATACGAGTATAAAAGGATTAAACTAGTACGGGACTCCCAATTCGATCAAAGGCACACTCGATTAGGATAAGTTATACCCTAGGAGAACACCCCTAGTAATAGGTATGAGGGTCCTAAGTTGACCATTCATCAAAGCACTTCATGAAAATGGATCCAAAATCTCTAATTAGGTAAGTCAATGAGTTAAACATACTCTGGACAAAAATAAAATGCTCTAAAGGAAGATAGTCTAAAATTCAAGCTGGCGTTTGAATGCCTTGAACTATCGTTCGAATGCTAGGTCTTTAAACAATCACCATTCGAATGCTCCGTAGAGGCATTCAAATGCTAAATACTAAAATGTCACCGTTCGAACAAATGCTTCGCAGAGGCGTTCGGACATTAAGGCAAAATATATAGGTTTATCCTTTTTGTGCGTTCGAAACGCTCCATAGAGGCATTCGAATGCTAGGACAAAAATGGTTAACGTTTGAACGCTAAAAAGGTCGTTCGAACGCTAAGGTAAAATGCTCAGATTGTTCGAATGCTAAGTCTGGCGTTTGAATGCCAGGCATACACAGCAATAGAAATGGACTCTCAAAGTTACCTAAATTTCCCAAAACACAACCCAATCTCTTCCAAGGCTTATAGGGTACAAAAATAACACAAGAAAACTATAATAACTCAATTTATAGAAGAAAGGACCATTAAAATAAAATGGATCTAAGATTCAAAAACTCAAAACCCTAACTTTTTCAAATTTGGGGATTTTCATCCCAACTCTCCAATCTCTCAACGTGGAGCTTCAAACTCTAAGATTTAACCAATTGAGACTCAAAGGAGTCCTCCAATACAAATCTAAATTATTCTAGGTGCATCAAAAACAAAAAGCCCCAAAACCTCCAACCTTTACACACAACATATACATGTATATAGAGTTAAAGTTTGACCTTAAAATGATAAAAATTAACATTAAATATAAATAATTTTTTTCAATAGTTTTGGGGTTTTACAAGAACAGAGGCCCAAATTGGAAAATGGATGATCAAGTGTTGACACATGGAATTGAGGTGTCGACACATGAAGTTAGTGGCCAAAGTTTGAGGAATGAATGATCACGTGTCGACACATAAAGACAGAGACTAAAGAAATTTCGTAAGAAACTTGAGTTGACTTCAAAAGCAATTATCTTAAGATTCAGAGATCCAAATATAAAAAAAAATGATTCTATATTCAATCCCTGAAAATTATATTCCCATTGGAACTAAAATAATGACCAAACTCCAAATATTGAAGAAGTTATGATCAAGTGAGGCAATGTCAAAACATATTTTTTGCGATTCTGCGGGTCAATTTCAGATGGGATTATCTCAATCTTCACAAGTCAAAATAAAGTGATTTTTTAACCTAAATTGTCCCCGAAAGTCTAGTTCCCAACACAATAAACGGTGTTAAAAAATTCTAAGTAATAAAGAATTTACGACCAATTTACTAAAAATAGAACCCAGAATTAAAACTACAACTGCAAGTGTCGACACATATAGTTAGTAACCAAATGCAAGTATGAAGTGTCGATACATGAAAAATAAGTGTCGACACTTGGGCGCAACGATTTTATTTTTAAATGTTGTAAAGTTCGAATCAAGTATTAAATGATCCCCCAACTACCTACAATGGGAAAATTAACCTAAAAGATTTATATACAAGTCTCCAACAATATTTATGGGTTGAACAACA
>BRYE01000005.1:18317811-18320311 GCA_030159115.1 Actinidia arguta var. hypoleuca | reverse complement strand
ATCTGTGTGAGAAATATTTGCATTGAATTATTTATTTAGTGATTGTGTATGTGTGACTCTTATTCTATAGAGTAGATGATTTGGTATGTAGAGTACGACTTACACACGGGAGATCAGATCATCGGTTCTTATGGAATATAAGTTTATTGTTCATAGTCTTAGATAGAGATGGACACACCATCAGTAGGACTATAGTGCAAGATTTTGATAGATCTATCTTGACTATGGAGAATGATATAGTTTCAACTCCTTACACTAGTATATTTTGGGTGTATTGAATAAGACTGTGTTAAGATAATTATTTTTTATACTAACTATATAAAACAATTAATATCTCATGTTTATTATGAGTACCTATACTCTCAATCCTGATATAATAAATAGACACGTGCATTTAATATTTATTATTTTGATTCACAAAAGAGTGAGATTCTTTATGGGTCAATAAACTCAGTGAGTTGGATAGTAACATTACGTGTATGGTGAATATTAATTATTGATGGAATCCAAGTCCCGGTATATGGATCGATGATACCCTCTTGAGGAAGCTTATAAGTTTTGATTATCTCAAACCCTACAGATGGATTATGAATCTAACATATCAAATAAGTTAGGTGGAAGGTCTCGAAAAATTAAATAAGTCTATTAAATTTAGTTGTCAGTAATTTAATTTAATAGATGGGTATCTATCATCTTAACATAAGGAGATAAATAAGCATTTAATAAAAAAAAACTCGAAGTAAGATTCTAGTATGATAGTGAGTGCAATTATAATTATTTAGTGGCATTAATTATAATTTACATAGTTAAGAATTAATCTGGTTGGATTAGGAATCCTTGTTTGTGTAGAAAGCCTAATCATACTTATTCTTTGGTCTCTGCTATAGCCTTTATATACACGTACTCTATTAGCAATTAGGGTTATAAAATATTTTGATATTCACGTTTTGGTGAGAGAATAGAAATCCTACCAGCCGCGAGCCCACTTTCTCTAGAATAAGGCGTGTGTGAGGAATAAACAGAAGACTTAAGGTTGTGATCGAACGGTTGATATGTTTGGAATCAACGAAGGTATAATTTTAATCACGTAGATTAGTCTCTGCTAATTAGATCAGAATTTTTTAGTATTATGCGTATGCATTATAGTCATGTCGTGAGAAATTCTGTAGTCCAAAAAAAATACAACATGGAGACGTCAAAGTTACTGAGGTTGCATCTACTAATAACTTGGTAGATCCTGTCATTAAGGCTTTTCAACTTCAGATGAATATGATGGACGGGTGTTAGATGTGACATTCTTTGGACATGAGTGCAATTGAGAGTTTGTTGAAAATTGTATACTTACATGTTCAAATATTTAATTATTATTTGGAATGAAAATTTATTTAATCATATAATTGGATGTTATTTTATTATATCATGAGATGATATATCCCTAAGTTATTGAGAGATATGACATATGCGTTGAAATGAGATTTGTAATGCCCGAAGCCATAAATTTTCTTTATTCATGCCTTAATGCAAATTTAATTATATTGTAACTAAATTGTAAGTAAATTTTTTTTAGGAACAAATTGTAATTTTTTAGGGTCAAAGTGACCAATAAGGGTCAAATTGACCAATAAGGGTCAAATGGCCAATTAGGAAGAGGGATGTACAAAAATAATTAGAGGTGGGCACATGGAATTATTTTCTCATGTGTTTCTTTCAAAAATCAAACACTCCCACACTTCATCGTCACTTACACACACACGGTCAGAGAGAAATCGAGAGGGAAAAGGGAAAGAAGAGAAGAAGAAATGGAGAAGAAAGGAACATAGGAGGGAGAGAAAAGCCATTTTAAACTTGGGAAGCCATTGTTGGACTTGAAACCTTGGTAAGTCTAAATCACCAACTTATGTATATGTGTATATATTGGATTGTGTTAGTTTTGGGAGACTCCATTGTGTCTCAAATGAGTTAAACAACATGTATTGAGGCTTGATTTAGTGTAATTAAGGGTAGAATTCCAAAACCCCCAAATTTTTCATGCTAGGGTTTTGTTAATTCTAAATTTAGATCTAGCATGGTAGGATTGTTGTTAAAGTTTGAAATTGAGTTATGTTGATCTTTTAGTGTATATATGAACCCTAGAAAACTTGTATATGTTTTGGGTGGGTGATTGGATGATTTTTGATGAGTTATGGTAGAAAGTGTGGCTTTCCCGTAAGCTGCTGTTGCGAATGCTCTGTTTCGGACAACCCAAACACTGTTTCATAGAACAGTCATAACTTTCTCTAGAAAATTCGGATTGATACACCGTTTGATGCGTTAGAAAGTAGACTCGTAGAAATTTCTAAAAAAATAAAGACTTTGATCTAATTCCATATATGTTGTGAGATATAGAAGTTTAAAGTTGACTCATCACTGTTTTTCAGAATTTTAATTTTTCTTCCATTAAGTGTAACTTCTTCATTCGGAAGGAGTTTTGACCCCATGACCTATCAAATTAAAGGCCCTT
>BRYE01000005.1:18280311-18285311 GCA_030159115.1 Actinidia arguta var. hypoleuca | reverse complement strand
ACACATATGTGAGAGAGAGAGGAAAGAAAAAAGAGAAGAAAGAAAGAAGGAAAGAGGAGAAATAAGGAAGAAGGAGGAGGGAGGATCATAGGAAATAGAGAGAGAAAGGCCATTGTTGAGCTTGGGAAGTCATTGTCGAACTTTAAGATTTGGTAGGTCAAATCTAAACCCTTGAAAGTTATATATATATATATATATATATATATATGATGTGTGTTAGATTTGGAGACTCATTTGAGTCTCAATTTGGTAGGAAATCATGTATTAGAGATTGATTGGGTGATTTGAGTGTAAGTTCGTAAAACCCCAAAATTGAAGCATGTAGGGTTTTATTTAATTTCAATTTTTGATCTACTATGTTAGAGTTATTTTTAAGAGTTGGTTTTGAGCTATTGTAGTCTCTTTAAGCTATTATTTGTATCCTAGGAGCTTTAGAAAGGATTGAGTTGTGTTTGGAAAGTTTTGGTAAATTTTGAAATTCATTTCTATTACTGCTACTGCGTATGCTTAGCATTCGAACGTCTCTGCGGAGCGTTCGAATACATAGAGAGGAGAATTTAGCCATTTTGCCTTAGCATTCAAACGGAAACTGTTTAGTGCTTAGCGTTCGAACGACCCCAACCCAACATTCGAATGCCAAGCCCATTTCCAGGCAGTTTTGGCCTTTTTCCTTAGATATTTTATTTTTTGCCTAGAATATGTTAGACCCTATGACCTATCTATACGAAGACTTTAGGCCCACGTTCAAGGGGTTTTGACTTAGAGTGATGGTATCTTAAGTTAAGTCGGGAGTTTTGTATTAGTTTGATTATTTTACTTGTATTATTGAATATAGTATTGATGTGTTTGCACCGTATGTCCTTTACTTGTAGAAAAACATTGCTTAGCACCTAATCACAAGAAGCGAGGTGAGTAACATGATGCCATGTATAAAATTATGTATTTTTTAAAATGTTTTCAATACGTTCTATGATATATTCAAATATTTTCCATGTTTCAATACATAAATGAATATGTTATACTATGAAAGTCATGTCTTCTAAATATATGAGATGTTTATGTTATGAATGAAAAACCCATGGATACATGATTTACATGAGAAAAATAAAATATGTTCAATGTATAGTGAAACTCAATGTCTTCTCGTGGCGAAACCTTAACCAAGCCCAATAGTCCTATGATATGGGACGCAAAATAAACTATCTACGATGGAGACGTCTCTGGCCTAAAGAGCCCCATCGTAACCTATACGGTTACTATGTTATGCCGAGTTGTTACACGTTTCATGATATGCTATGTTCATGAATATGAAGTCAGAAGTTTCATGGGCTTAGCTAGGTACTATAGAAGATTTGTGAAAGATTTCTCCAAGATTGCAACTCTCTTGACACAACTTACACAGAAAAATATTCCATTTGAATGAAATAAGAAAAGTTTCCAAATGTTGAAGAACCGATTAGTTTCTGCACTGATCTTAGTCTTACTTTTCAGAACTGACAATTTTACCATTTATAGCGACACTTTACATCGGGGACTAGGATGCGTTTTGATGCAACACGGGAAGGTAATTGCCTATGCCTTAAGACAGTTGAGATAAAATGAGAATAGCTATCTAGATCATGATCTAGAATTAGCGGTAGTGGTATTTGCCTTAAAAATTTGGAGCCATTACGTGTATGGAGTTACGTGTGAGATCTTCACTGAGCACAAGAGTTTGAAGTACCTTTTCACCCAGAAGGAGCTGAACATGAGACAGCGGAGGTGGCTTGAATTGATTAAAGATTATGACATTCTCATTCAGTATTATCCGGGCAAAGCCAACATTATAGCCGATGCCTTAAGCTGAAAATCAATTGTCAATCTAGCATGCCTTGTTACATTACAACTACCCTTATTTATTGAATTGGAGATAGCAGAAATTGAAGTTGTGGTACCAAATATTAACATGATGCTTGCTACCATGATCGCCCAATCGGGCATTGATAGAAGTTATAAAACGGAGACAACTAGAAGACCCGTACTTATTGAAGATTTATGAGGAGATGCAGATTAATTTGAAACCTGACTTCACCTTGCGACATGGAGCACTTAAATTTCAAGACCACTTAAATCTGAATATACCCTAGATCAAGAGACAAGTTTGGGAGGAAGCTTATAATACCAAGTTTACGATGCATCCGACAGGAACGAAGATTTACCGAGACTTGATAGAAATATTCTGGTGGCCGAAAATGAAGAAAGAGATAGCCGAATTCGTGGCATAAAGCCTACAATGTCAACAAGTCAAAGTAGAACACCAAAAGCCAGCGGGACAACTACAATCGCTATCGATATCGAAATGAAAATGGGAGCACATTACTATAGATTTTGTGTTAGATTACCGAACTCGCCACGGGGATGTAATGCCATTTGGGTCATTATGGATCGCCTCACCAAGTCAGCGAACTTTTTACCCGTGAAGACTACGTATTCCTTGTCAAAATACGTGAACCTTTATATTAAATAGATTATGCCACTTCACGGTATGCCAGTGTCGATAGTGTCGGATTAGGATTTGAGATTTGTGTTGAATTTTTAAAAGAGTTTGCAATGGGCATTAGGAACCAAATTGAACTTTAACACCAATTTCCATCCGCAGACGGACAAACAATTTGAAAGGACCATCCAAACTCTAGAAGACATGTTACGACTGTGTATATTCGATTTTCAAAGAAATTGGGAAGCACACTTGCCACTAGTGGAGTTCGCTTACAACAATAGCTTTCATGCAAGCATTGAGATGTCACCGAACAAAGCACTCTACGAAAGGAAATATAGATTTTCCATCTGTTGGACCGAAGTTGGAGAACGATAGCTTTTAGAGCCCAAGATTGTCCAACTGACCACCGACAAGATCAAAGTGATTCAATAAAGACTTCAAACTGCTCAGTTGCCAAAAGAGCTATGCAAATGTTCAGAAACAAAACTTAGAGTTTGAGGAAGGGGACCATGTGTTCTTGAAGGTATCTTCTTTCAAGGGGATAAATCATTTTGGCAAAAAGGGAATGTTGAAACTGAGATACATCGAACCATTTGAAGTCTTTCAACGAATTGGAGCCATTGCCTACCACATCGCTCTCCCACCAGAGCTATCACATGTTCATAATGTCTTCCACGTTTCAATTCTATGGAAATATGTCCACGCCCCTGTGCACGTAATTAGTCACCATCCCTTGGACGTGAGTAAAGATTTGAGCTACATCGAGAAGTCGATTGAGATTTTGGATCATCGAGACCAAGTTCTTAAGAACAAATTCATTCCGCTAGTGCGAGTCTACCTAGGAATGAGAGGATAAAATGCGAGAGCGTTATCCCTTTTTATTTGAATGACGATTATGCCAAGTTTGAGAACAAACTTTATTTTAGGGAGAAGAATGTTACACCCCGAACCCATTCCATTTCGTCAATTATGTAAATCATAACCGTAAGTTAGTTAAGTTATGTAATTATGATTTTATATATCAAGGTGATCAAATTAGAGTAATAACTTTTCAAAAACCTTAGACTTAAGTTTTTGCCCAGTTTTCTTCTTAGCGTTCGAATGCTAAAGTCAAAATCCTTCTTAACGTTTGAACACTATAAAGAACATTCGAACGCTTATGCCTGTTATAGATTTTATGCTCTCAGGACTGTCGAATGCGGAGTTCAAACGCTAAAGCCAAGTTTTCTTCTTGGCATTCAAACGCTAAAAAGGGCATTCGAACACTACAACCTGTAACAGAGTATGCCTAGCTTCACGCCTTCAGAGCGCTATGGATGAATTCCTTATTAGTGTTTGAACGCTAATATTCGCATTCGAATGACAATAGTATAAAGTGAAGAAATAAAAACAAAAAAAAGAGTAAGAGGTTAGAGGTGGAGGAGGGCACATGGGATTATTTCCCATGTGTTTTAGTTTGTACACACACATACACCACACCCTGCAGACACACGTAAGAGAGAGAGGAGAGAAGATAGAGAAGAAAGAGAGAAAGAAGGAAAGAAGGAGGAAGGGAGGATCATAGGAAAGAGAGAGAGGCGATTGTTGAGCTTGGAAAGCCATTGTTGAACTTGAAGATTTGGTAAGTCAAATCTAAACCTTTAAAAGTTATATTTGTATATATATATATATGTGATGTGTGTTAGATTTAAAGACTCATTTGAGTCTCAATTTGGTAGAAAATCATGTAATAGAGATTGATTGAGTGATTTGAGTGTGGGTTTGTAAAACTTCCAAATTGAAGCATGTAGGGTTTTATTTAATTTTAATTTTTGATCTATTATGTTAAAGTTGTTTTTAAGTTGGTTTTGAGCTATTGTAGTCTCTTTAAGCATTCTTTGTATCCTATGAGCCTTAGAAAGGATTGAATTGTGATTGGTAAATTTTGGTAAATTTTGAAGTTCATTTCTGTTACTAATGCTACATATGCTTAGCGTTCGAATGCCTTTACAGAGCATTCGAATGCACAAAAAAGAGAATTTAGCCATTTTGCCTTAGCATTCGAGCGCTCCGCAGAGGCATTCGAATGGAGACTATTTAGTGATTAGCATTCGAACGTCCTATCCCAACGTTCTAACGCCAAGCCCATTTCTAAGCAGTTTTGCCTTTTTCCTTAGACATTTTATTTTTTGCCTAGAGTATGTTAGACCCCATGACCTATCTATACGAAGACTTTAGGCCCACGTTCAAGGGGCTTTGACTTAGAGTGATGGTATCTTAAGTTAAGTCGGGAGTTTTGTATTAATTTGATTATTTCACTTGTATTATTGAACATAGTATTGACGTGTTTACACCGTATGTCCTTTACTTGTAGGAATACATTACTTAGCACCTAATCACGAGAAGCGAGGTGAGTAACATGATGTCATGAATAAAATTATGTATTTTTCAAAATATTTTCAATACGTACTATGATATATTCAAATATTTTTCATGTTTCAATGCATAAAATGAATATGTTATACTATGAAAGTCATGTCTT
>BRYE01000005.1:18225311-18240311 GCA_030159115.1 Actinidia arguta var. hypoleuca | reverse complement strand
ACAATAACCAAAAGAATTCAAAAACATCTGTATGCACATGTACATTAAAAAATGCTACTTTGAGGAACAAATAATAAATATACGAGTTATCTTCTTTACCAAGAAAAACATATGAATTAGCAGAAATAAAGAGATCAAGACAAACTACTACCTAGACAATGAACACAAGAAAACCATGACCTATAACTGTCTTAACAAGACCTTTCATTTCATAAAAATGAAAGAGAGAAACTTGCTGATTGCTTGTCACACTGCTATATATCCCCTTGTTAAACAACGAGCTTATTATGTAGGGAGAACCTTTTTACAGAGATATTTCCTTGAGGAAGTGCAGCAATTTCAGATAGCAGCAAAAATTTCAGTAAGATTCCCGGCCAGGACTATCAGCGTGCATGTCCATCAATGAATCATTGGGACCGGGCATGTCGCGCCCCAAAAACCAAATCACGGGAGCGAGGTCAACAAGTCAAAGAATACGGAGAAAGGTCCTACGTGAACCAATCAAAAGTGCGGAATTTAAAAAAGATATCCTACATGGACACCCGTTGAAAAGTCAAAGTTCGACAGAAAATTTAATTTTTAAAAGGGCTAAACCTTTGCCCGAATGAGATTAACATCAAAATAGTTTATTTTACATGTTTGAAATAAAAAGAGCTAACACGTGCCCAATAATGGATACATGTAATAAATGTAATTCAAACCTATCCTAAGGTTCCAAATTACCAAAAGAATTACACGCCTTCACTCTAAATACACAAAATATCCAATGAAGCTATATCCACGAGGAAGCCTTCAAAAAGACCCGAACACGGTCAAATCAAGCCGGATTTTTGCCCTTATCCTTTTCACCTGAAAGTGGTTTTATTTTGTTTGATTAAGCACGACAGCTTAGTAGAATATTATTGTAAAAATGTCATACTATCTCTAAAATCATAAAAATGAAATGAAGTGCAATGATGATGCCACCAAGGCAATGAAACCAATCAAATGACTTAGATGCAACAATGCCCATCCCAATGCACACACACTCTCAACACCGGATTATGGGCCACTCACACAAGGAGTGTAGCTAAAACCAATCCCCGGGAGCTAACCGAGTAAAGATTGGAGTGAATGTTTATTAGGGAGCCATCTGCCCTTTTCCTCACCACCACACCCACATTCGGAATTTTCATCCTTAGTACCCCTCCCTAAGGGAGTACCATCCATAAATGTATCCATCCCAATGCCGTGCAAAAGCCGACAAGGCCACAATAATGCTATGATATGGCCATGCTCAATGCCATAGTCACTCATTCAATACTCAAAAACATAACGTATATACATATATATATATGTATATATCAAATGAACAATATATCTATTTAAAGTTCAAAATTTAAATAACTACCATAAATCGAATTACTCACATAGGCATACATTCGTTATTTCCGAAATAAATCCAATGTTCTCACAAACATTTTATCAAACACGTAGCACGCGTCATTAATGTTACATTATTAATAACCTAAACATGAGATTTTCTAGGTTTTCGTGGTAACATATATTCACACAATGTGTCATCCTAACAACCAAACACACTCTAAAATCATAAAAATAAAGATAATAGGGCATTAACACAATATCAAACTACCTCTTGAAAAATGATGAATAGGCCCAAACGGAGTCCTATCGAAATTCCAATCGGTTGGAATCTAAGAGCTCGACGAGATGATCAACTTTCGTTCTTTGAGCGAAGGTCGGATGTCGCCGGAGGGTGGCCGGAAATGGGGATTTCGGCCGGAGCTCTTTTGAGAGAGAGAGAAAGAAAGAGAAAGGGAAAGTGAGAGAGAGAGGAGAGAGAGAAATGGCTGATTTGAGGGGAGGGGAAGTGTGTTGGGGAAGGGGAAGTGTGTTGGGAAAGCTTCCCATGGGCTTTGTTATGGTGTATCACACTCACACACTAACACTTTTACACCTTTCATTTAATTCCAATGGGCCTAGCCCATAATTAATCTAACAAGTAATGGGCCTAGCCCAAAAATAATTCATAACCTATTTGGCCTATGACCAAACAACTAATACCATTAATGAATATTTATGGCCCAAGTCCAAACCCAAAATAAATTCCAAAACATTACAGGGCACATTGGGATTCTGATTTTGGTGATGAGAGGGATTAGTTTCACTATTTTTGGATCCGTGTCCAGATGGGTGTGACAAATGATACTGCTGCTGAAGACTCCGACAAACTGGGTTGGACAGAACATTTGAGCAAACCAAGTTCTTGGGTTGATGGTCCGAATGATCCGAACATGGTCCATGCCCTGCAGTTGTTGGACCAAGTGAACTAGAAGAAACCAGGAAGCAGGTGTTGGTTAAGTGCGTTGCAATTTGAGGGTGTTGGTGCTGGAACGGCAACCAGTTTGACATTGGGGGCTCTTCTAACCCAAACTCGAGCTCATTCTACAAAAGTATCAACAAAAGCAATTAGGAGTTCAAAGATGTCCGATGGAAATGAAAAACTGTCCAAACTCTTTTTGGTGCAATTGAAAGAACAAGCCCACCCACAAGAATGGAGCCACTCGCACGGTTTTCAAACCTTCAAAATATTAGATGAACAAACGCCGATAAGAATTTGACAAAGCATATATAGCATCAATAGAGGAAACCATCTGAAAGTGTTCTCCAAAACTAATCCTGAAAACCATTCTGGAAAACAAAGTTTTTGGAAAATGTTATCTTCGGAAAGAAGTCATTTTAGAAAGAAATCAATTTTGGTAATAACCCGTTTCGTCAAGTTCTATTTTCAAAAGCAATTGCAAAGTATTGATCTAGAAATTAATCTAAATAGTTTATTTTTCAAGTACTCTTGATCAAAATGCACTTTAAAAACAAAATTTTGTTATCAATAAGAACTTTTTTTAAAAAAATAATTCAAATATTTTACTTTTTAAATGCTCCTAATCTAATAAGCATACTTAAAAAATAAAGTTTGTCAGCAATTTTTAAAAAAAAAAGAGAATGTGTATTTATTTTAATTGGTATAGTGAGAGCAGAAATTTGGAAACCCTAAACATAAGGTAATGTTGTCATTTTTTCAAAAAAATAGGTTTTTGGGGAAATCTTGACAATAACTTTAATAGGATGGGAGATCAGTGCTATTTCTGAAACTACAGAGGAGGTAGATGTATTTGTCATAAACCTCAGAGGAGGTCAGTGAAATTTACCCTTTACAATTTAAACTGAACCATAAATGATGAATAGATACTGATATTTTGGTTGAACAAGATGGATGCCCAACCCCTTAATATCTTTTAACTTTGTCTATGAAACTGGTTCTGTAATTATCGAAGGGACTAGGACTTATCATGGGGCTCATTTGAGGATACAGTTCATTGGTTCGTACAACAACCAAGTAGTGACTCTAAATTCTTTATACCCTAGACCATGTGATGCGGAGCGAGAATGCACATTGTTATTTACTAATTCTTGTATTTATAATTTTATAATTAGTTATCTTTTTATTTTAAGTTAATTAGAAAATTATTTAATTACGAGTTTTTATTATGTCATGAGTTTTGTTTAGATTTTATTAGTTATCAAAGTAGAATTTTAGTAGGTTTAGAATTCTATTAGAGTCTATTATAAAAAAACGTGTAACCTTATTTTTTAAGCAGATTATGATTATGAAAAAAGAGAAAAACGATTATGTTTTCTTTTCTTCCAACCTTTGATTCTGGCGGATGCCAAACTTCCCCTTCCCTTCTTCTTTGATTCTAGTGGATGCCAAAGTTCCCCCTTCCCTTCTTTGATTCTGGTGGATGCCAAACTTCTCCATCCCTTTCTATATTATAGTTACGATTATCTACTTTTTGATATTGATTGATCGTAGGGCATCAATTTTATTATTATCCTACATCACCATGTAATGTTACCTTGTGGGATAAGGGTTTTAGCCATATGGATTCCTCGTGGCTATTGGTTTTGTGGGGTATTGGAATTTAAAATGGAATCGTTTGGCCACGTGGACTTCGGATTCAATTTGGTCACATGATGTAGGCTAGTTGTCAAGTGGACTTCGGATTCAAGAAGATTGGCAAGAGCGACCCCCCCAAGAGTCGTATCCTCCCCTTCTTCCCAATGACCGAAAATATGGCCCACCCATAAAACGTACTTTTCTACAAGTAGATTTTTTTTCTGAATTTACCATTGATACACTCCGGTAGAAAAAGAAAAAAAAAAGCCCAAAACAAATTGATGCTACAAACGCCAACGTATAATGGATACACAGATGAGATAACAAAAAAGAGAAGGCATATATATAATGATGTAATCATGATAATTAATGGGAAAAGAATCAACCACTAGTGAATACTAAATCATGAGCAAACTAAAGTTATGTGACATGGTGCCGTCTTAAGACCAATTTTCACTAAGTTACAAACATTCTAGCTAATTTTCTCTTTTTAAAGATTGTCTAAGCATTACAAACTTAAATTACTAAAAAGTATGGTATGCATTTCAGATTTAATAAAATACTTCCAAATTATTGAAAAATATCTGAGCGTGTGAGAAGTATTGAACACAACAGATGTGGGTCCTAGTCCTCAAAACTCAGTTTTCAGGCAACAATCGTGGGCCACTCAATTCAGGTTTTTTTGGCCTTAATCATTCGTGGCGGTGTATATGAGAGTATTGGTGGTTCATCCCTGAGACTAGGGGGGGTGGGGGGGTTGATAGAAGAATCAGTCAATGAGAGAGTGGGGTAGTGGATGCTAGAGTCCAAAGTCTCTAGGAAAGTAAAGTTTCAGAACTCAAAGTAGAAGTGTTGTTTAAAGTGACATAAATAAAACCTTCTATTTATAGTAGACCTTGAGCACTTGCATCTAGCTAAATGTCCAATGCTGTTGCAGTTAGCTGAGGTAACTGTTAAGTTGTGGGACAGTTTTCGGATGGCCCTTGAGAGATACCTTGCCTTAGAAAGCGAAGAAAAAGTTTCAAGAAGCCTCCAAAAGATATGGAGAGGTCTCTCTCTTAATTGGACAGGGGTAATGAACCTAGGCAACTTGATCTTATTGGGTCAAAATGCCATAGCAAGGCCACATCCTCCAGCCACAAAGCTACAAGACCTAGAGTCCCATAGTGCATACCAAGTCATTCTACATACATGGACTAATGACTCTTGGGGGATGCTAACAAGGCACCCTCATCATGTCTAAGTCATGTACTGTGGTGCACACAGTTGTTTGATAGACTAGTGTGTGTTCCCAGTCTGTCCGACAAAAGGAGATCTATTTGATGATGAGGAAGAAAAGCCTTGCATACGTGTCCACGACACAAGGTGGGTGACATCAACATTTTGGCACTATGTGGTCCATCAGTGAGAATGTGTGCATACAAGTCGTAAGCCTATGTGCCTTCCTCATTAAATGTCCCTCCCAGTGAATATGAAGCATCACTAACTTCATCTAGTAATGAAGATGCCCCCTAAATAAGAGATGATCTTTTTAAGGCACTATAGTTTGCTCTGTGAACTCCTAGAAATTATGCTTGAATGGTTACTTCAATTTAGTTGTTCACTAAGATCCAACTGCTTGCACCAAGCATTGTTCCTTGTTGTTAGGTCTTATCTGCTCCAATGCAATATGTCTTTGTGTGGCCGTGACTGTGGGGGCAGAGTCGAACATCACAATCAAGGTAGCATGATCCCTTGTCTTTGCATGTGCCTTTTGGAAGCGGCAACGAGCTCCACTCTTTAGAGAAGAGGATTAATTCTTAGTTGCATGTGAATATGAGTGCCATTGTGATGCTTTAAGGAGAGAATGAAGTTCATTTGATTGACCATTCTTCAGTGACATGGTTAGATATTAAGAGGGGTGACTACAGTATTTGTAGTGTTTGGTGATTTATTTTTTTGGGTTTGGACTATTTTTGGACTTGAGCCATAAATATCCATTTAATTGTATTGTTGTTTGGTCATGGGCCAAATGGGTTATGAATTATTTATGGGCTAGGCCCATTGGGATTAAGTGAAAGATGTACAAGTATTTATGTGTATGTGTGTTACACCATAGGAAAACCCTTTGAAACTTTTCTAATACACTTCCTTCCTTTCCCTCAACCCACGCACCGACTCTCTCTCTCCCTCATTTCCCTTTTTCTTTCTTTCTTTCTCTTCTCCTTTACCGTCAACATTAAAAACCTAGGGAGCTCCGGCCAAAGATTCCATTTCCGGCCACTTTCCGGCGACCTTCGGACTTCTCCTAAAGAACGAAAGTTGATCACCTCTTAGAGCTCTTCAACTCCAACCGATTGGAATTCCGATAGGGCTCCATTTGGATCTCCTTTTTTTAAAATTCGTCATTTTTTTGAGGTAGTTTAATATTGTGTTAATGCCCTATTATCTTTATTTTTATAATTTTGGAATGTGTTTAGTTATTAGAATAACATTTTGTGAATATTTTGTTACCATGAGAACCTAAAAAATTACATGTTTAGGTGAATAATAACGTAGCCTTAATAACGTGTTCCACGTGTTTGATGAAATGCTTGTGAGAATATCAGATTAATTCCAGAATAACGAATTTATGTGTTTATGTTATTAATTCGATTTTGTGTTAGTTGTTTGGTAGAAAACTATGCTATAATTAATATGTTAGGACGTTAGAGATTTTTCCGTAATTCGGTAGTTATCTAATTTATTGAAGTTGAATATTGAGATATTGTAAACTTTAATTGTTATCGTTCATTTTATATATATTATGTTTTGCGCATTGGATTATTGATTATGACATTTAACATGACCATATCATATCATCATTGTGGCCTTGTCGGCGTTTGCATGACATTGGGTTGGATACATTGACGGACGGTACTCCCCTAGGGAGGGGTACTAAGGTTGAAAATTCCGGATGTGGGTGTGGTTGTGAGGAAAAAGGGCGGATGACTCCCTAATAAACATTCACTCCAATCTTTACTCGGTTAGATACCGGGGATTGGTTTTATCTATGCTCCTTGTGTGGGTGGCCCATAGTCTGGTATTGAGAGTGTGTGTGCATTGGGATGGGCATTGTTGCATTTAAGCCGTTTGATTGGTTTCATTGCCTTGGTGGTATCATCATTGCACCTCATTTCATTTTCATGATTTTAAAGATAGTATGACATTTTTACAATGTTATTCTACTAAGCCGTCGTGCTTAATCAAACAAAATAAAACCACTTTCAGGTGAAAATGATAAGGGCAAAAGCCCGGCTTGACTTGACCGTGTTCGGGTCTTTTTGAAGGTTTTCTCTTGAATATAGTTTCATTGGATGTTTTGTTATACTTAAAGTGATAGCATGTAATTCTTTTAGTAATTTGGAACCTTAGGATAGGTTTGAATTACATTTATTAAATGTATCCGTTATTGGGCACGTGTTAGCCCCTTTTGTTTCGAACGTGTGAATGAATTTGTTTTGATGTTAATGTTATTCAGGCAAGTGTCTAGCCTCTTTGAAATTTATATTGTTATATCGAGTTTTGACTTTTCAACGGGTGTCCACATAGGACATTCCCTTTAATTCCGCACTTGTGATTGGTCCACGTAAGATCTTTTTCCGCACTTTTGACTTGTTGACCTTGCCTCCGTGGTATGATTTTTGGGGCGCGACAATATTACTTCCCATGCTACAAAACTTGTAATTCAGTCCTTTGAAGAATGTTTTGAAGCATCATGATGGGACCACCACTGAGAGTGCTTTGATCCTATTTGTTGTTCAGAGCATCAATAACCTGGGATTAAAAAAGAACAAGAAGCCATTTGAAGTTTTAGCACCTGAATGGAGTGTGGACACTCAAATATTTGTAGCAAGCTGGGAAAAGCTGGAACAAAACCTCGAACACAGCATGTAAACTTCATTGCCTCAAGGTGCTTGGAAGGGTTTTCGAAAAGGGAGCTCATTCCAAAGGAACAAGAAAACTTCGAGTTCCTTCACAAATATTAAGGTGTGGTTGCAGGGTGTTGCACTGCCAACGAGAGGGTGTTCTAGAGAATAGATGTTCACCAAGTATTTATTTCATGAACATGTTCATGTGAGGATTACTGTATTTCCTCAGAATTATCCTCCCAGAGAAAATAGATAAGGTTGCGGCTCATATCAAAGATCATCCTCTACAAAGGAGCACGATGAGGATGTTTGAAATATTCAAAATTGCACATTTCCTGGACTTTTCAGTAGACGTAAAGCAGAAAGTTTGAGCAACTCTTTCCAGAAAGCCTTCAGGTAATATTCTAAAATAACATCTCCCAGGTCACTTTCAAGCAATGATGAAGGTATCTGCTTTAACTCCTACACATCTCCTAGTCCAAATAAAGAACCACTACAGCTATTACCTCTGGTCACGACGGGTCATACAAGCAGATATTCAAATCCAGTGTTTTCCACTTTTAAACCCTTGGATGCTCAAAATATAT
The DNA here is from genome assembly GCA_030159115.1 of Actinidia arguta var. hypoleuca. Taxonomy (NCBI): domain Eukaryota; kingdom Viridiplantae; phylum Streptophyta; class Magnoliopsida; order Ericales; family Actinidiaceae; genus Actinidia; species Actinidia arguta. Next base: position 18,231,876 of record BRYE01000005.1, on the reverse strand, counting down.
GGTAAACATCAATTAACAGTTTTGTTTTATTTACCCAAGGGGTGGTTACGCCACAGTCCATGTTGCATTCATTGATAAGAAACAATGCAAAGCAGCCTTGACAGCTGATGAATTGGCTGATGAACCTGAAGAGTGTGAATCGAAGATCAAACATATTGTTCATATAATTACGCCAAATAAACTATCCTGGGAGATAAAATGGTCCTAAACAAGTTATCAAATTAATACTTCAGGTTACATATTTTCTCTGAGCTGATAAACCAGCTCATATCACGTGCATCGAAAATTATAAGCAAAAATAAATTTTGGAGTGTGTCAGTTATATCATGCATGTTTAAGATAATATGCAACATATTAAAAACTTCACACCAGTTTTTTATACTTATTCCACTACAGTTCCTATAGCTTGGCATACAACTTAAGGAGTTAATATTCCTTCACGAACAGAAACCAGTAAAATTGCACAAGTAAATTTCTGACATTGGGTCAATCCAATCAGCTTACCATCAAAACTCATAAATTAGATACAAAGCAAGGAGATTTTGTCATATTCAGCTGATGTATTTCATACTGTCTTTTGCATCATAAAAATCATACAAACAGCATCGCATATGCATTATATAATATATTGACTCTATTCACCACAAGAGTTATTAGCTTTACTTTCTGGTGCAGAAAAAAGATGTGAAGAGAACAACAAAACCAACAGAAACAAAAAAGAAGCTCCTGGTTTATCTATGCCGCGGAACATCCTTACTGAAGTAGTTGCCAAAGTTTTAAGGAATGCAATATAGAAGTTAAAGAGAAACCAAATGCCCAGAATTAATAAGAAAGAATAAATCTCAAGCACAAAAACCAATTACTCAATAACCAAAATAAATCTATATGAAAGTTATATCAGAATAAAAACAAAAGACAGCCGCCATGAATTAATACAAAACAAAGAAACCTGCAGGTGTGCCACTATGTCAATGGTATTCACTCTTGATCCACCTCGTCTCAAAATCCAATCATAAAGTTTCTCCTGTAACACAAAAGTAAATAAACATAAAAAGCTCAATAATGCAGAAATAGGACTCATAAAAAATAACAGGCATGCAGAACGAACATCCAAAAAATCAGATTTACCAAAACAATCAAAAAGTATACAAGCATAGAGAACTTTAGGGACAAATAATACATTACAACCATATTCAGAACTAAACACTCCAGCAAAAGAGCAAGCATCAGATAATTTGAATGAACGAACCAACACATATAAAACAGCTATTCAGACCAAAATCAGAGAGCTTGACTGCAACGTCGAGCAGGGACAAAGGTCGGCCTTACTGATCCAACAGTTAGTGGAGGATCTTTCAACGGATAGGAAATTGGGCCACAAGTGAATATTGAATAACTCTATTCAAAAATCATGTGCCAACATCAAGCATATTAAGTAAAGGGAGATATGTTCAGTGCAGACCTTCTCCCTACAACCCCCCTTCCCTCCCAACCTTTGTGGGTACTGTGTGGTTCTTCTTTTGGCTTTTTTGACAATGCGGCGCTAATTCTAGTAGGGTAATTGAGGAAACTCGGAGGCTCGTCCTCTAAAAATTTTCAAGGTTCCTCCTCTAAATCAGCTTATGCTCTGAGTCGTCATAAGGCTCGTCCTCTGCATCAAATTCAATCAGATCCAGAGAGACCATGTCTTCATCCAGCCAAATCTCTTCACATAAAACCTGGAAAGTCATGCGGTTTTTAAGCAAATGAACTATCTTTGGAGAAGGCAGTATATACATAGCTATCAAGCCTCAAGCCTGACATTGCAAAAGTTGTCATTTCAAAATGGCTATCGGCTGAATTATTTTCCCTATCAAATGGAGGTAATTATTTCCTTTTCCCTAAACTTTCACGAACATTCCTTTTTGGTCCTCCTTGTGTACTTTTAATGTAAATCACTCAAACAAATCTCTCATGTCAGATTAGTTCATTATAGTTATAGATGGCCTAACCTTCTTATATGATAGTATTTGTTAGGAGTGTTAATCCTATACCGCTTTGTAAGCCACCCAAGTTTAGTATATATAATCTAGAGGTTACTCCACCTATTGCCAATTGGTTTTAGATTGGACTCCTCAATCCTCTCTAATATGGTATGAGAGCTAGGTCTTGGGTGACTCTTGTGTGGGCCAAGTTTCTGCACGAGTCATTTATGTTGTTGTCGTTGTCATCACCTCCATGTACATTTGGGTTGCACGTGCGGGAAAGTATTAAAAGTGTTAGTCCCACGTTGCTTATTTAAGCGACCCAAGCTTAGTATATATAATCTAAGGGCTACTCCACCTATTACCAATTGATTTTACAATTTTTATCTTTTCTCAATTGACTCCCCTTGTAATTTCCTCTTACTAAATTTGTTTCTTACAAAATCATTTAAAATATGGTTCGTTAAACAGGGATCCTAGATTTAGAAGTACCAATGGGATGCCTCCGATATACAACTATTTCTTACAACTAGGTCACTTTTATAGTTCAGTGGACAAAAATAACCTTTTTTAAAAAAAAATTATATATATCAAGTAATTAATGCATATATTTAAGAATATTATGTGATACACTTTTCTTTTCTTTTTGTTTTCAAATTCAATTTTCTACTAATAACTTTTTTTTACCAGGTTATATAGATCTTGTATATTTATTACATGCAGTTAACACATGTTTATAGATAATATTATGATAATCTTACCATAACTTGGAACCATTCTACAATAACTGAAGATTTCATTATTACAAGAACATTTCCCAATAATTGAAGTATATCATTTATAAAATATTTTTGTTATGATTACTTTATCTAAAAAAATCAGTGCCTAATTTACAAAAATTATTTTACCGTGATATATTTATTATAGATAAAATCATTGGCTAGCTCATAATAGTTTTGTTATCATAAACTTATTCTGGTCAAACCAATGGTTGATTTATAAAATATTAAGTTATGACAAATTTATCATAACAAATTTAATATTTGATTTACCAGATTAGGTCGGATTAAGGGTTGACTCGCGCGATTTGAGTTAAATCAAGAGAAACATCTCAATGTTATTTTCTTCACACCGTCCCCTTAAACTTATCATAATCATCGTTTTTGTCATCATGTTCTTCAACATCGCCATCTTCGATCTCCATTGGAATTGTTTACACGGTGGACCTGTGAGTCGGACACCCCATAACGTTTCTCTCAGCATCACTTGCAAAGAGAGAAAGGGGATGCAAATAGCTGTTGCCTAGCAAATTTAGAGGGATGAGGTTAATTAGAGAGAGAGAAAGAGAGTTTTGATAAATATGGGAAGACTCATAATGTCTTTTAATTGTTGCCTTTTTCAAAAGGATATTTATGTGGATGAATTATAGGATGTTGAATATTATCAAAATGGTATATGAAGGTATTTTGGGGATATTTTGAATTATAGTATATTTGATTAAGTTTTAAAAATGGATATGACTGTCAATAATGTTGGGGCCAAAACCCTTTAAAATGTTAGAAGTCATCCAAATCTCCTCATACAAATTTTGCAAAGAAGGGAAGTTAATGAAAAATCTACTCAAGTATAAATTGTATTACATATAAAACTAAAAAGGCCAAACCCTGGTGAAACCTTAGGAGCTGGACCCTTGAGGGTGACACCCACACACCCTTGGTGGGTGTCACGTAGCTGGCCATTCAACTCGCTCGACACGCATAGCTGGCCTTCAAAAGGGACGCAAATCCAAAAAGCACCCATCAAACGAAACACCAAAAATACTTGAATTACAGAGAGAGAAAAAGAGAGAGGAGGGGATCGAACCAGTCCGTGATGTTCACTGGCTTGGAAATAAAGCTTCTGCTGGGTCATGGAATGCGAGTAAAGTTGAGAGAGTGAGTTCACGGCGCTGCAGAAGGAGGTCTACATGCACCGATCGACCTCCTCGACCCTTGTGGGATAATTTCCGCTTCTTCGCCATTGTTTGAATTTGCGATTGCTCGGAAAATAAAAACCCTAATTGAGCTCTTTCACTGCACAAATTGTTAGGGTTCAGTGGGGGAAGACGCAGAGAGAGAGAGAGAGAGTTGTCTTTTGCAAGTGATGGTGGAGGAGGAAAAGGGTGTGGATCTGTATTGGTATGACACGCAGCTCTCTCGGCATACATATGACGGGTTTGGATTCTCTCCGAAGATTCCCTCAACATCGTGATGAGCTATCATTTACAGATTCTAAATCCAACATCAATGGGCTGTAAAAAAGCCACGTTGTTGGCCTTAAAGTTTGCAAGTGGGACGACGCCGTTTTGTTCTGAACGACGTGGTGAGTATATGAAACGCACGCTACAATAACAGCTGGCCATCTCCTTTTTTAATAATAAATTAATATATTGAAACACTGTTGTTTTGACATCTCCTCTCTAGCTCTTTGAAATTTTCCCCAAAGCCAGAAAATTCTCAATTTACAGTTGCGATTTTCAGATTCATGACCACTCTCTCTTCCAAATCCTCTCTCTCTCTCTCTCTCTCTTCAATTTCTTGAGAGGCTGCAGCCATTCTAATTGGAATAAAATTTCTGAGTTCTCAAGATATATGAGGAGAGAGAGAGAGAAGAGAGAGGGTGTGGGTTAATTTCTTTATCAGAGAGAGAGAGAGAGTGTCGGTTTCTTTATATATATATATATATATATATATATATATATATACATTATGTATTAAAAGAAAGAGAATTCAGTAATTGAATTGAAATTCATGGGGAGAATAACACCGATTAGAAAAAAGTTGGTGGAACTTGGAAGAGATACAGAGGGTTAGGATTGTGATTGTGGAAAACCTGAATAGAAAAAGAAAGAGAAAACAAAAACAAATAGTTCGCAGTTAGCGTTAAGCTGCCGTTCACCACAAAACCGCGTCGTCCCACTTTAGAAATTTTAAGGCCAGCAAGGTGCATTTTTTCAGCCCATAGATTAATTATTAATTGTCCATGCTCGTGAATACTAGATTAAAAAAAATTAAATTTTAAGTATATTCGTTAAAATTTTATAACTTAAAAATAAATAAAATATAAACATCAGAACAAATATATATGATTATAAAATTAAGAATAAATTAAAAAGTATAATAATTTTAAAAAAATATTGTTAATAATGAATAAATGAGAGAAAGAAATAGGTGTTTTAATATTTTTTTTGTAGGTCCCATTAAAAAAAAATGATCTAGTTGATAAAATAATATGCCTAATTTTATAGGATTTTTTAACCATTTTATTATAACTTATGTGAGCCCCATATTTTTTAGAAGAAAAAAGTAATATTTTTGAAAAGAAAAAAAATAATCTCAAGTAAAATTTTAGTCATTAAATTAATTCAAATAGATTTTAACTGTAGACAATAAAAAATAATTTAAAAAACTTAAAAATATTTATATCCTATATTGTACATTAAAAGAAAAATATTTGGAGAGAATCCCAACCCATATGATAAATACTATCGTGGTGTGAATTGCTTATGGAGAGAAGATTGGAGTGTTATCTTAAAATTGTGTTGAAAATTTGTGCATCATTTTTTTTTTGGATTGGCGGATTTATTCATCTTATTAACAACGTCTGCAGTAACTTTGCAATTTTTGGCTATTTTAGATATTCAAAAGACTCGTTAGAAGTCTTACGAGTTGGAATAAAAGCTACAGTGGTTCGCCACACTCAGCGAGTCACTGTTGCAATGCCGACCATTAATTTATTAATTTTTCTATTTACTCCCTCTCTCCTCCCTCTCTCTCTTTCTTGCACCAGGCTTAGACGCCGAGATGAACAATTTGGCAATGATATAGGTCAAAGCGACTGAACCACCGTCAACAGATAGGAACCAACCAAAATCTATTGATTGGAAATTAAGGGTTTAGAAACTTTGGTTGTTGGAGGGTTTGAGATGGGTGGTTGATTCGCTTTAATCTAAAGGTGAATCGTTAAAGTTGGGAGATTGAAATGGATCATTGAGTTGAATTTGAAATTGGGTTGAGATGGATGTGTATGCTTGCTTCAGAATGGGTCCCAATTTGAGTCTCCTTGCTTGAGAATTGGACTCAATTTGGTGATTTCTTCTTCCAAGGTAATGAGTTTGGTTCTAAATCAGTCAGGTATCAGATGGATTGCCAAACCTTGGTCTTCATCTTCGGAAGATTATACAGAATCTGATGTGAGAAAAATATGCACCACTTTAATATTTCTAGTGGCGCATGTCGCCCTAAAATTCTTGTCGCCACGGGGCCAATAAATTCCTGGTCGTCAAAATCGTTATCGACAATGGACCTCCACATCGCACATCGCCTACACATATACCAGTCTCTTCAAATCGCCATAGGGCTAGGTTATCTATATCACCGAACCAGAGATCTTCTCCATGAAGACTTATCCTCCAAAAAGTTTCCATCTCTATTAGAAGTTTGTTATCATAAGACTCATTCTCAATCATTCCTCCACCTAATCAGAATTCACCTCCGTGAGAATTCCACATCTACAAGAAAACTATCTCCATTAGACTTCAGCTCCATCACGATTTTTAAATC
>BRYE01000005.1:18207811-18215311 GCA_030159115.1 Actinidia arguta var. hypoleuca | reverse complement strand
ATCTCATCTTCAACAATCCTTTTGGAGCTTGCATTACTTGAATTTGAGGTAAATGGGGTTTTACTTGTGGGTTTTAATCTTGGTTTTGTTGTTGATGGTTTAAACATAGCCTATTGAGGCATTATTTTGGAATGTTGAACCCTAAATGAGAAATTTGAGTTACATGAAAGGTTTGGAGTTTAGAGATTTGAAATCGTTCTGTTTTGTACGATGTCTACCGGTAGTCATATTCTTCCTATCGGTAGTTCTCTTTATTTTCTGGATATGACTCAAAGGCTCGACCTACCAGTAGTAATTTTTTCTTTACCGGTAGTGATTTTTCTTATTTTTCCATTGGATGGCCGTGTACCAGTAGTACTCATTTCACTACCGGTAGTGATCATTTGGATTTTTGCTACTGGTTCGTTGTTTACCGATAGTATTCTTTTACACTACCGATAGTGATTTATTGTATTTAGCAACTGGATGGTAGTCAACCGATAGTACTCTCTTCCACTGCAGGTAGTGAATATTTGCAGTTTGCTTCTAGATGGTCTTCTACCGGTAGTAACTATTTTTCACTACCGGTAATAATTTATATAGTTTTGTCTCTGGGACACTGTCTACCGGTAGTGGTCTAGACCACTACCGGTAGTGACCTAATTACACAATTTATGAAAAACTTTTTAAATTAAACACATTTGATTTATAGTTATGGTTGCATACTTTATTTATAACAAATGCATTGGAATAATTTTAATAATGCACATTATTGATAGTTTGTAATATCTTGAAAATTATGTTGTTGCATTAAAATTTTGATAAATATAAATTGGATGTATGATGGAACTTTCGGGAAATATAAAGTTTATGTGTACGTGGAATTTGAAAATGGTTTTGGGAATGACACGTTAGGAGATATCGAAATTAGATGGCTTAGATTAAACCCAAGGTGAAAGACCTAGATAACAACCGTGCGGGAAAGAATGTTGACCCTTCGGTTAGTGACCGAGAATGAGACCAAATATTGGGTATATCCAACATTTGGTGAAAGTCCGAGAAATAGGCCGGAATGAGAGAATGTTAAAGCATTCAGTGAAAGCCCGAGAAGTTGACCGAATATTGTCTCACATGCTTAGTGCATAACGAGACTAGTTAGGTATTATTAGCCTAGGTGTGTCATTTAAAGGAATTGGAATATTGCTTTTGTAAAAAGCTGAAAAGTTTATGAATTCATTGATTTGAGAAATCATGAAATAATTACTTTTGAGAAAAGTCAAAATTTATGAAAACTAAATGATTTGTGAAATCATGGATTGAAAATCAAAAATATATTTTGATATGAATGAAGTATACTCTATTGTATTATATTTTCATTGTATAGTTATGTATTATAATTTTGGCTTGAGACATCAAGTCTATTGTTAAATCTTTTTAAGGTCACTCACTCTTACTATGAAATGAATTTTAATTACTGAGGGTTATCCTGAGTCTTGAGGCATGGGGGCCGTATTTTATTTTATTTTGAGAAGATGCATAGATATGTATCTTTAAAAGAATTGTAATATTTTTTTGGCCCGGTGTGGGCATTGTCCATAGAATATCATCTTAGTTTTGTACTTGATAACTTATGGAGAGTAGAGTCCCACAGGAGGGATATATTAGATGTACTCTGATGTAATGACAATATATTGTTAATTATTATTATATTTCGCTGAATAATATTTATTTATAGTGTATGTCTACGTGGCTAGATTGTGTTTTAACGGGGGCATAAGACATATTATATACATGGTTGGACACCGAATTGCCAACATTCACGGGAAAAAAAATCCACTATATTTGAGTTATGATAATGTGAAAAAATAAATGCCTTCTCTGAAGTCCCTACTTACTTAGGGTATTTTGGTAAATTTTTAAGAGAAGTTAATGCCATAATGCAGGATAACAATAAAATTGAAACTCTATGATCAATCAATATCAAAAAAATAGATAAACATAACCAAAATTGTAGAAGGTGAGAAAAAAAATTGGCATCGTACCAAAATCTAGAAGAATGGGAGGTATAAGTTCGGTATCACACCAAGAATAAATGTTGAAAAAAAAAATACAATCGTTTTTCTTTTTAATATCAATCATAATCTGTCTTTAAAAAATAAGGTTACATACTTATTTATAATAGACAAAAAACTAAAATTTTAAACCTACTAAAATTATAAATCAACTAAATTACCAAAATAAAATACTACTTAATCTAAAAAAATCTAATTAAAAACAAAATTAGAATTCTAATTCTAAAAAGAAACTAATTAAAAAAATAATAAAAGATAATAATAAATAAATACAAATTTTATATTTTCGTTCTACTTCATTCTCCTCCACTGAGAAGAACTTGACCTCGAGTTTGTGAGATACTGAATTCGTCCACGCCAACGAATCAAGTACTTGAAGTAAAACAACTTCGCTTACTTTTGAAATTTAATATTTTTTAAGCACGAACTCCAAATAATACCCGTTTTTAAACTGTTGATAAAATTCACGAAGCATGAAGGCAAAACGCAAAGAAAGTTATCAACACCAATCAAATCGATTCTTTTCACCACTTTTGGTATACTTTCAAGTTGAAGTGACTCTTTTTCTCTTACAATAATTTTTAGCTTTCCGAACTCAGCATTTTGAAGACGCATATAATAAGAATATGTCTTGTGACAACGCCAATAGGTTTGGATGATAATTGCAGCCTTGGGTTTCTTTTTGAATCGTTACATCCTTTTCATCTTAATCTCTTGCAATCTTCGTACTGTACTTGTCAATCCCATAATAATTTTATTGATCAGGTTTTTCATTCCTTCAAAATTATTTCCCAAACTAAGATGGATCTTAGCTACTGTTTTCTTGAAATTGATACCAAGAACCTTGCACAGTGAATTTACCGTCTTCAATAGATCTCAAACATATTTCTGGCGATCATCCTTGTCTTGTTGAAGGTCTCGAACCTCGCTATGCAACTCTTCAAGCTTTCTAATAAACAAATCAGTTTTATCCACAACTATGCTCGATAGAATGTCATCAGAATCATTATATAACTCATTTGAAATTTCTCAATTTGCTCAAGAACTTCAATAAGCTGATTCCTTCTCTCCTCTAATTTTTGCTTTCGTTCCATGGCTTCTAACCTACCACCTTGATAGGAAGGAAAAAGATAATTATTACTCAAGACTTCTATCATCTCAATCTAATCAGTGATGGGTTTTATCGTCATTGAGCCTCAATGATCAGCTAAAAGAACTTGGCTCGACTGATTAATTTCAATTTAGCAAAGCAGACTTTTTTATCATTAGACAACTTATGCTAGTCAAAGAAGTGGTCCATCTTACTAACCCAATCAATAAAGACTTTTGGATCGGAACGACCATCAAAGATAAGAGCTTCATTGGGATATTGCATCGGAACTCAAAAATCTGAAGGATCCAATTATAATATACAAAACTATAATTTTTAAAAATTTAATGACTGATTTAAATATTTAAAATTTTAGTCACTAATCTGTAATTTTTAAAACTTTAACTATTGATCTTTAATTTTTGAAACTTTAACAATTGGTTTGAAATTTCAAAAAAAAATTTTACTGATTTGAAATTAATAAAACTTTACTGACTGATTCATAATTTCAAAATTTTTGAGATCAAAATATAATTATAAAAAACTCAAGGGACCAAACTATAATTTTTTAAAAACTCAGGGACCAAACAATAATTTTTTAAAAGTTCAAGAACTAAACACAAATTTTATAAAACTTCAGGGACTGAAAGTGTAATATACCAGACAGATTATTGACGTGGCTGCTGACGCGGGCGATGACGTAGCTATTGACGCTATGCTGACGTCGGAGTGTGGGTACATGGGAGAATGAGGCGCGTGGGTCTACTCGTCGTCTTCCTAGTCAACGCGTGGGTGTGTGTGGAGGGAGTGGATCTCACACGCTGAGAGGCTAGTGGCGCTTGGGAAGGTGTTTCGCGCCTGTGATTAATGCTTTTGATTTGCCTCGTCGATACGTACATAACAGTTCTATCAAAAGTCAATTTGGAGCAATTTTGAATAGATCCGAAACTAGATTATGGCGATGAAGGTCTGATTCGACCAAATCAAGATTAGATTAAATTAAATCGTGGTCGCCAGATGTTGGTGGCTAAGGTTAGGGTTTGGTCGAATGTGTGACCATAAACAAATCTAACATTCTCTGATGTTAATAACCATGGATCGATGTGAGTTTTTGATATCAAATTTGATGTAGGACAACAATAAAATTAAAACTCTAATATCAATCAATATCAAAAAAATAGATAAACGTAACTAAAATTGTAGAAGGGGAGGGAGAAGTTTGGCATTGTACCAGAATCTAGAAGAACGGGAGGTAGAAGTTCGGCATTGCACCAAGAATAAAGGTTGGGAGAAAAAAAAATCATTTTTCTTTATAATATCAAAGATGCCTTTAAAAAATAAGGTTACATGCTTATTTATAATGGAAAAAAAACTGAAATTCTAAACCTACTAAAATTCTAAATAAATTAAACTACCAAAATAAAATACTACTTAATCTAACAAAATTCTAATTATAAAGGAAATTAGAATCCTAATATTAAAAGAAAACTAATTAAAAAATAATAAAGATAATAATAAATAAATACAAAATTTATATTTTCGTTCCGCATCATGCCATTTAGCAGGAGCTTCTACATGGAAACCAAAAGGATCTCAGTACACCCTACATTCTAAATACAGTCATCCAAATTTTAAAATCTTAATTGAGTCTCAGTAAAAACCTATTAATTTTCAACCCTAATTCCACACTCACCTCTCCATCACCGCCGGCCCACACAACTCCAACCACCACCTACCATCTCCGTCCTACAATCCCCTCCCTCTCCCTTCGCTGCCTCTCTTTGATTTCAGTGAGAGCTTCTCAGCCTAATGCCCCACAGGCCTAATAAGTTGCAATCTTGAGGCATCTTTTTGGCGAATCTACATGGCAAGTCAAATATTATTATTTTTTGATAATTGGCAAGTCCAATCTGCGTGCTCATTGTCGGGAAATGACGAGCTTGAAACTGTGTAGATGCTTCACTCCTCAATCTATAACCTTGGTGACAACAATGCGGAAGAACACCCAACCAACATTCTCAAAAACTTTCGAGTTGTCTCCGGCGGGTTGGGTTGTCCGCGGGTTGAGAGATGTTGACAGATTGTTGATTTTGGTAATTCTACTAAAGCTATAATTGTAATGATTTTTTCCCCAATATCTGGGGTTTCCTGAGACCCTTTTGGTTTGCATTTAGAAACTCCCCCATCCAGCCGACAATACTGACAAGTGGATTGCAAAGTAATTTCAAAAAATACAAGAGAGATCTGTGTAATTTGCCCAAAATAAAAAGAAAAGAAACATTGAGCTTGTCTCATGCCCAACCAAACGGGGGATGGAATTCAAAATTCTAAATAATAGAAACCTTTTACGGTACTGCAGAAAATGCCCAAGAAAGAAACCACCAAGGGCATTTACATTTTACACACATTACAAATATTTATTCTCAAGTCCCTCATTAGGTTCTGTATATATATATATATATATATATATATATATATATATATATATATATAACCCACCTCACACCCCCTCGCTACCAGAAGAAATTATCAAGTTGGGAATTAGGAGCATGTGAGTCCTCCTCGTCGTGGGACGGAGAGTGGACGTGCCTCCCTTCATAGGTCGTTATCACCATTCTCGGATCCTCTGCCAATCTCTCCACCCTTTTCTTCACACGACAATTATCTTGCGTGCAACGATAGTAGCTCCTGCACATGTAGACATAAAAATGTACATAATTTATATGTATTCCTTCATGATGATATGCAGTACTTGGAAATAAGATGGGACAATATGCTTGAAATTTTTTGGGACACAACCTCTCTGCAATCCAAATGAATTGCACCGGTGTAGTTTAATCATTTTAGGTCCATTTTGATAATTTAAATCGTCATGTTATACATCTCATCGAAAAGTTTAAAGTTGTAAAAAATTACGTTGATCGGATATAAATAAATAGTCGATCAATATCAAGTTATATCAAGATGGATGAGTATAATTATGTGTCATACTCATTTATTAAGTTAAAAAGCAGGTTGAACTAATATTGATTTGTATTCAATCAATGTGATTTTTTACAATATTGATCTTCATGATGGAATTTTTAATATGAATGATTTGAATAATCAAAATAGGCTTAAAGTAGGAGTTCAAAATGTTTGAACCGTAAACTGTCCAAAAATAAATTGGAGAGAAGCTGCGTCCAATTTTGGGAGAGGGGGCCCTGCTTTCTTAAGGTAGTATGGAAAAAAGCCTGTTACAGTAAAACCATGAAAGCAATGCAGAAATCAAGGAAGCAGGCACAGGGAAGTGAAAGTTTAGTGATTAATTTCACGTTACAATTATGGAATAAAATCGATAAAAAATCTAAATACGGCCATTTCTGCTAATTTTTTTTTTTGAATTTATTTTGTTGCTTTCATTTTTCAAGTTTTTTTATTATTTAATGAACTTTTTTCACCGTTTTATTAAAGTTTTATACTTTTTTAATTTCTCTTTACGGGAAAGTTTGAAATATAAAAAATTAATATAATTTTTCAAAAAGTTCAATAAATATAAAAAATACAAATTTACTTGAAAAAAAACATGTAAAATGGTTTATTTTTGTCTTTTATTGATTTTTTTACAAATTAGGTAATTTGTTTTACAGTTTTAGACTCCTCTTGTCAAAGAAAATCGAAAAAGTATAAGATTTGAATCAAACGATAAAAAAAATTTACTAGAGATGAAAAACTCAAAAATTAAAGCAGTTATACAAATCCCAAAATTAAAACTAGGCTAAATGGGCAAATTTAAGGGGTGAGGGTTAGAAATATTATTCATCTACATTCTGCCTATCGGCATGCTATTATAACACTAAATACATACCACAAATTACTACAATGTCCTTCAAAGTCTTTGAAGAACACAATAATATTAAGGAAACAGAAAGAAAAGTAACTTTACTTTTCTGAATGCATTTCGTTTAACATGACATAAGGACACGGGATATTTGAGGTGGCCTACAATGGACTCATTACTTAGTACAAAACATAAATTCATCATCACATCGTAAAATGTAGAAAGGTGCAACAGAAAAAAAAAAAAAAAGATAAATATTTTTTAGATTTTGTAAAAAAAAAAAAATATCGTCAATATTTGTGAAATCAATAAAGTTCTCTACACAAGCCACCTCATTTTTTTTTAAAATAGGAAAATAATTTATTTTTTTTGATAACTTAGTATCCAAACCAAGAAAGGAAAATAGAAGTAAAACTTGAAAGAAAAAGAAAACCTTTTTCGTTTTTAACAAGTGGGCTCGTTTAAGCGCATTGCTGATAAAAAGTTAGAACTTGTGAAAGAGTACGCATATATCTCCTGAAAAAACAGAAAGAAGGGAC
>BRYE01000005.1:18197811-18202811 GCA_030159115.1 Actinidia arguta var. hypoleuca | reverse complement strand
ATATTGATTAGTTACAATTCAATATTCATTCAATATTGTTTCATAAGTTAATAAATAAATGTGATACACATAATTACACCTATTTATTTTGTTATAAATTGATATTGAATGATTATTAATATTTATAATGTTATTTTTTACGATATTAAATTTTTAATGATATCTGTAGTTGCACGATTTGAATAATTAAAATTAACTCAACCAGCTTATATGTTTAGTAGGACGATCAGCTCATCTGCTTAGTAAGTCCGTCCAAAGGAAACTTCTAAACGCAAACTAAAAAGGTCTCGAGTACACTCCCCATTCTGGATACACCCAACCCATATTTTAGGATTTTGATTTCTTCTCACTACACCTCTATTTTTTCAAAACTGCCCATTCTTCAACTATCTCAAAAAATGGGTTTGGCGTAGATGCAGAGGGGGAGACAAGAAGCATGTTAATGGCATTTAATATTCTTTTTAATAAATCTTATATTAATTGTCGACTTCATCGAGACGGATTACAGCCAATTTTACAGTCAACTGGGAGCACAATTTAGCTTGGATATGGTAATAAACTACGTCCTGTCCCACTCCAGCCCGTCTCCACTCTAATCGGGGTGAACATTCGCATACTTTTACGAAAATGGGGTGGGGATAATTTTGTATGCTTCCGCCCCGATACCCACCCCGTTAGACTAATATTTATTTTATTTATTTAATATTTTATATTATTTACTAATAATAAATTTCAAATATAGAAGGACATAAACAACTAGAGCCTTTTTTACTAAGTGAGAGTTATTTATTATTATTATGTTAGTTTTTCTTACTATTTTTTTACATTTGAAAGTAAATAACTTGTAGTAAAAAAAAAACACAAGGAAGGGGGACGGGGCCAAAGATTCAATTCTCATACAGGGTGGGATAATCAATTTAATCTCCGTCAAGGATCGATGAGAAAATGTAAATATCTATTGAGAACGGGAATGAAAATAAGATTTGACACATCCGTCATAAATCCACCCCGTTGTCATTCCTATTATAAGGCGAGGGGCACAACATTTTCTCTTTTTTTAATATTTTCTTAAAAATTATATTTTCTTTTAAAAATTTCAAGAAATAAAGTTTGAAAACTATAAATTAAACAAATTCTTTAAAAACTATTATGCAAAATTAATTCTAAAACTTAAATGAGACAGAATTCTAAAAAAGTAATTTTTATTTTATATCCTCAAATTTTTATTCAAATTTCACTTTTATCTCTCATGTTTTAATTTGAACATATTTAACTATAAAATTTGAAAATTGTTGCAATATAAATCTTTCGTCTATATGAATTAGAATTTGTAGACAAAAATAGTCATGTGCCATGGACATGACTACATAGATTATTTGCATGGTATGTCGCTATTTTTGCCCACAAATTTTAACGAACGTGGACAGAGAATCCACATTGCAATAATTAAAAAGATGAGAATTTAATATGTTCAAATTAAAACATGAAATATGAAAGTGAAATATTAATGAAATTTGGAGGGTGTAAAATAAAAATTATCATTTTTAAAATTTTATCCCCAATACCTTAAAAAAAAAGAGAGATAAATAAATTTACAAAAATGATAGGTACACACTCATTTTTTCTACACACACCTAGATACACCTTATCACAAATACAGTGGGTCCCCCCCTAATTAGAGTTTTTTAATTAGGGCGGACCCCACTGTATTTGTGAGAGGGTGTGTACAAAAAGTGGATGTATACTTTAAAGAGATAATTGTGGCGTGGCAGTAGCGTATGCATGATGTCATAGTTGTACGTTGAAGAGAGGAATAATGTCTTTGTAATTGCACAGAGAATTCTCATTTTATTAACATTTCTTTTTCTTTTTCTTTTCTCTCTCTTTTTTTTTTTCCCCGAAGGAAAAGGTGTGGCAAACGCCATCATTTCTTTTTGTCTCTGTTAATATAGGTTGCCATCATGCATCTATATCTATATAGTCCATATGCCCCCCATTTAGATATTATAACATAATCCGTGCTAACTATTGTGTATTAAGCTTTTACATAGGTAAAAGTAAGTCTTATTATTATTGGCTAAAACACTTGTTAGTTAATAATATTAAAAACACTCCATTAGTTGTGTTAAGAAATGTACTATTTAATACATTAACTTTTAATTTACAGCTTACTTAATAAAAACAATAATAATTTAATAAGTGAGGCTCATATAATTTTGATCTACACAAATCAATAATGGTCCACAATGCGACTCATTCAGTAATAGTTAAGATGCTAGCTTAATTTAACTAAGACTCTAGTATAAAGGAGTAGTGAGACCCATTCAGCACATTCTTAACCATACCAATGAAGAGAAAAAAATAATTAGTTAGCTAATTCATACTAACACACCTACTAAATTTTTGTAGTTTATTATGCTAAAAAAATCTCGTTTTTGTATGTGTTTGAAGCGGGTTTATAAAAGTTTATTATTTAAATAGCTACTTTTCTTAACTACACAAACAACTCAAACAAATATTTTTTGTCTCATTTTACCTTTTAAATTCAAAGTTACAAAAACTTATTTTTTTTAACTAGCCCAAAGTCTAAATCCCATTTCATATTTTCTTCAATTTTTCATTCGTTTTTTCTTTCACAATTTTCTTTCCTGCCAAACACACCCTTCTGTCTTCCAGGTCCAAATGGCTTCAGTCATCATTAGAGGGCATGCACATTTTTTCCAGTACAACCACTTATTATCAATTTATTATAATTTATGCATTTTAGAAAATTATATCAAACTGCATTTTTTTCCCTGTGAAAATAAATAAATAAATTAAACAATAGCCAATGTCGTATTTGGATTAAAGTTTTTTTCCCTGTCAATATTTTTTCAAGTTTTTGCTTTTAGGTAATTTTAAATTATTAAAGGATAACTTTAATTTTAATTTTTTAAGATGGGACAAAATTTAAAACTTTTAATATGGAGTAGCATTTTTGACTCTTTAAAAAATTAAATTTCTCAAAATAGACAAATAAATTAAAACAAATAAAGTACTAAATTTATTTGAAATACATACGCTGAATAGCATCCCTGAAGTAGAACAATGATAATACTCAAAACTTAAAATACTTTGCAACATATAAATCCTTTTTCTAAAATAAATAACGATTATTTTAAAATAATTGTTAATATAAAATGTAATTGTTATTTTTTAATTTCTCTCTTTAGGAAAAATCAAAAAATATAAAATTTTGTTCAAACGGTTAATTTTTTTTAAAAAAATGAGAAAAATCAAAAATTAAAACAGTTAAAAAAACTTATAAACAACTATGCTAAATTAGGATGATTTCTATTGGAAATTGATTCTCTATTTTTATTTTTACTATGTAAGATTGCTAAACAATCCTAATTAAATAAAAGGATTGTTTAGTTATCTTACATAATAAAAATAAAACATAAAAATCAAAATTTTATATTTTTTCTTTTTTTTTTACAAGAGGAATTTAA
This sequence comes from Actinidia arguta var. hypoleuca, assembly GCA_030159115.1. NCBI lineage: Eukaryota > Viridiplantae > Streptophyta > Magnoliopsida > Ericales > Actinidiaceae > Actinidia > Actinidia arguta. The sequence continues at coordinate 18,199,320 of BRYE01000005.1, read as the reverse complement.
AAATATAATTTTTTTATCTAATTTAAAAAAATCACCAAGATACAAAAAGAGAGGTTCGCTAGATTTTTTTCAAATTTGAATATATATATATATATATTCAGATTCCTCTTGTTATGAAGAATCGAAAAAATATAATATTTTTATCAAAAATTAAAAAAAATACTAAATACAAAAAAAAAAAAATTAAAATAGCTAAAAAATTTAAATAAAAAATAAACTAAAAGTACCCAAATTGAAAGGAAGAAAAGAATAGAGAGAAGAATTAGAAAAATGAACAAAGAAACAAATAGTATATTGGGGGTTAAGAATTCAGATGTCAATCTGCTGATTTAACTCTAATTCCTTGAAATTATTACACCGCACCGCCCTCTGTGTGTGTGTGTGTGTGTGTGTGTGTGTGTGTGTGAATATAAAGCACATACACGTAGGTCTGTGAGCGTAGATTGGAGTGTAAACTACACCTGATCCGCTACCTGCTGCTATGATTTCAATTCCAAAAGAAACCACAACCTTCTATCAAATCTTCACGTGCCTCAAGTGCGCTTTATTACATGACAAGGCTTCTCTACAGTTTAATTTTGGTGCAATCCAATCATTTTGAGTTAGTTTTAAGTTTATTTTTCTAATTTAAATCATTCAATTGTAAAAGTTATAAAAAAAATTTAATACCGTACAAAATCACATTGATAGAATATAGATAAATAGTCAATCTATATCAATTTATTGTTAGAAGTTTAGTTTTGAAAAAAGTAGTTGTAAACATATAGTAAGATAAAAATTTAATTAAGTTCCATAAACTAAATTTGATTTTGGCTCTCCTAAATGAGTACATGAATTTAGTGTATTCATATGTCCAAAATTGAGTTGATTTGAATGAGAAATTATTTATCAAAGAAGCACCATTGCAAAAGAAAAGTAGAAATAAAAAGGTTTGTCCACTTGAAAAAATGAAAGAAAGTTATTGAATTTATATAACTCAAGTTTAACTTCTAAAAATTATGCTCTTAGGCATCTCAAATTTTTAGATGGGGGAGTTATATACAAAGTGAGTTTGATCCATTTAACTCATGATTCTAACCCACGTGCCGCAACCGTTTGGATTAGGTTTGGGCTATATGAATATTAATTTTTTAGAGAAAATTTATTCATATATTTTTAATTTTTAATCGTTAGAAATTATATTTTTTTTCCTTTTCTTTCTTTTGCGAACATTCATGTTGTTTGGATTTATGCGAAAGAAAAATTCTAATTTATTTCCTAAATTTTTTATTTAATTTGCGAACAGTTACAACGTTTCGAATTTATGCGAATAACTGTCTATTTGGCTAAACGTGTGTCTGGTTGGCCAAATGGGTGGCTTCTGACGAATGAGTGCCTTTTCTAAGAGGTTTGACACTCTAGAAAGGCATCATACATCTTCTAAAAAATGTGAAAATTTTTATATACACCCACAAACACTCAAGATTTAGAATTCAATCAAAAACAAAATTTTGAAGTGTTGAAATTGCA
>BRYE01000005.1:18180311-18185311 GCA_030159115.1 Actinidia arguta var. hypoleuca | reverse complement strand
TGGGAAAGTTGGAAACTAAGACAAAATTATGCTTTTACGTGGGATATTCTAAAAGAACTAAAGTCTGGTTATTTTATGATACCAGAGAACATATAGTATTATTTATTTTATAAAATATGGGTTGCCAATCCTTATGATTTTATTTTCTATAAAATTTTTGAGAGAAAAAATCTGAGTGCCCACACTCTAAAAGGATTGGTTAGGATTGAGAAAAAATGAGAGAAGATCAAAGGGGTTAGGAAACTAGAAAACCTAATCCTAAAAGGATTAAGAGGTTGAAACACAACAAAGGGCAGCAACAACGCAAAAAAGGTAGCAGTAACCTGTAGCCGATGCAATCCAATGCAAGTAGCAACTTGTAGCTGTGGCAATCCAGTGCAGGCCGTAATCGCATCCACAACTAGCAGCTACAAAAATTAGCAAAAGGTAGCAACAATGGTCGGGGGCAGCAACCACGCCAATAACATCTCGTGTTTCGATAAGAGAACTTGCAAGATACTGCTTGATTGGTTCAAAAACCTGTTGATGGTGAGGCTCCAATGCAAACTCTTCTTGAATACTGAGAAATGACTTGGGCCTGACTAGCTAGGTTTGAAATAAACTTCCTAAGGAAATTGATCAATCCTAGGAACTTCTGTAACTCCTTCTTCATTTGAGGAGGTTTGACTTCGATCACTGCCCTTGACTTGTTCTTGTCAACCTCAATCACTCTCTAATGTACTAAAAATTGAAGAAAATTGCTTGAAAGAACTCCGAAGGCACATTTGATAGGGTTCATCTTCAGATTGAATTGCCTCATCCTCTAAAAGGATTTTTTTGAGATCCTCCATGTAGGACTGGGATGTGATCACAACATGTAACAACTTATTATGTTGTCAAAACTGGTGTTTAGCACTCGCTGGTAAGTAGCAACAACATTTTTCAAGCCGAATGGCATGACAACCCACTCATAAGTCCCTAAAGCACCTGGGCATTTGAACGTTGTCTTGGAAGTGTCTTCTTTTGCCATAAATATTTTGTATCTTGAATGTCCATTCATGAAATACATGACTTTATGCCTAGTTAGTCCATCCACCAAAGTGCCAGCTGTAGGCATTGGATACTCATTTTTCAGCATGGTTAGATTCAGGTTCCTGAAGTCAATGCAGACTTATATCTTCCCGTTCTTCTTAACCATAAAAACAATGTTGGATAACCACTTAACACACTTAGTAGTCTGAATAAAACCAACCCTAAGGAGGCGTTCAAACTCATATTTTGAAAGTAAGATAAATTCAATGAACATTCTCCTTGGTGGGTGCTTAAAAGGAACAAACCCCTCTTTGATAGGAAGTTGGTGCTCAACAAACAGGCCTGGGGTTCTCCTTGTACCAAGATTTACTTATTCCTTAGGAAGGTTTTCTTTAAAGGCACTTCAGTCGTGCAGACCAAATTCTCCTCTTCCTCAAGCTTTTTTAACATTCTAGATTTAGCCAGGTATGCAGTCCACCTGGCTCGCATGGCCCTTAAGGCCAATGCTTTCTTTTCAATAGTTGTGGTGTGCTTCATTCTTTAATGCATGCACAATTTGTGGGATCGGTCTGTTCACCTCAATAACCATAGGGGCGATCACTTCATGATATATCTACTTCAGCTTTTCCATAAAGTAGTCATAAGATAAAGAGACGATTTTAGGGTGGGCGTGCTTGTCCATCCCTACAAACTTCATTGAGCCAACATCATCATCATAGAATCTAGGTTTTGCATAGTTGGCTAAAGCTAATGGCCTTCTATTTACCCACACTACTTTCACATACTCATCATTCTAGAAAAAATAACATTGGTGGCACATTGATGGCGTTACCAAACAATCATAAATTCAATCTTTCTGTAGTATGAAGTTATAAAATGATCCATCATTAACCACAAATAAGGGAATAGTGAACGTCTTGGAACCTAAAGTGTGATTCATGACCAGGATGCCTTTTGAGTTAGTCACCCCTCCAACAAAGTAAAAAATTATAGCATTTGAAGGCATTAAGTCTCTTCTAGTCATTCCCCACTTCATCAGCATCAATTTGGGTATAAGATTTGTAGCAAAACTGTTATCAACTACAAGCCGTTGATTGGAATCCCATCAAAATGTCTTTGGCGTAAAGAGGCCTCATGTGACACACCATGCCTGCAAATGACCTCTAAAAAATAACACTTCCCACTAGTTTGGATCCATCATCGTTCTCATCTGGTTCATCCATCAACAAAATGATAGAAAGACTGCTGGTGATAGGTTGATTGATTCCTTCAGGATTGAAGGAGTTTTACCATGATCTTCCACATCTCCCTGAATGGTAGAAGGTTGTCCATCCATAACAACACTCCCTTTTGGTAAAATAAATACCATGTTGCAAGGTATCTTAGCATATGTCTGTCCAAGCTTGGATTTTATGCTTGTCTTTAACTTTGCTTTGTCCCCTTGCCTTTCACTACTAACTCAGTAGGGCGTTTAAACAAAGTAACATGGCGAGGTGAACTGGGTATAACTTGGTCCACATGCTTGGCTTTCGACCTATATTCCATTTTAACTTTCTTCCTAACAGATGATTTTGGGTTTGTGCATAACTATTTCCTTGTGTTTTACTGACTTGATTTATTCCTCATTAGGATCTGAGGCTTCCACACTTTCATCCTCTACAGCTCTCCTGGTAGCCTTTTTGAAGCATTTTTAACATCTCTTGTTAGACTTGGACAAGGGTGGTTGAGGTTGGGAAAACTTTGGGAGTTCAACCTTATACCACCTAGTAGAATTACTATTAGGAAGCTTTACAGTCCTGGGTTTCCCTTTTAGCTGGTGTAGTGATCCTCAAATTCTGAACGTGTTCATGCAATTCGCCCTTGGCAAGTCGAATGCGGTAAAAAATAAAAACTTTATTGATTCATCTCTAGCTTCTTGATTTTGGGAGAGGTATGGCTTTGGATGGTGATAACCACACTCTTCGTTGAAGGCTTTTTCACTTTATGACCACATTACTTATAGCAAGGGTAGGACCTGGCTGACTTTTGACTATCAGTAACATGCTTTGTTAACCAAGCTTTTCTTTACTCAGCTCTAACAACCCTAGTGTCTTTGAGCTCATCACCTGAATAAGGACCCATGTTTTCCTCAGTGACAAAATTGGATTCCTTGTCGGATGGTGCCTCTAGACTGATTTACCTTTTAGGAATAGTTCTAGGTATTCCTCTGGTGTTGACAAAAACCATGTTGGTGTTCAGCCCTACAGAAAAAGGATCGTTATCCACTCCCATGCCTGACTTACATTTTTAGAAAATATGAACTTTCCCTTATCGATTTGGTCCTCGATATCATTTTGAAATACAATGTAGTTATTAGTAGAATGATTGCAAGAATTATGATATTTGCAATACTCTTTATCCTATAGTTCTGTTAGGGAAGAAAATTTTTGCCCGAATGAATATTTAAACATCTTGTCAACCATGAGGAAATCAAAGATCTCCTCTGCTTTGGTGATATCAAAAGTATAAGACCGTGATGTTTTAGCCATGGTATGTTGGCTAGGCGGCTTTGACAGTTCCATTTTCACAAATTCTTCGTAAACATAAGATTTTTGGTTAATAATTTTGGCAACAACTTCAAGGCCAAAATTAATATCCAAGTGGTAACCGTGTAGTTAAGATCTCTACAGTAGGTACCCTTTGAAGAAACCTTACGATCATGATCCTTTTTTAGTATGGCTTCGTATATGGTGGCCCTCGTGGATAGCTCAAATAGATCCCTGAATTCGATTCCTTTGAACTTTTTAGGAGCTCAAATTCAAGGCCATTCTGGGCCAACCGTACAAATTCAGTTTTAAGTAACAGTAGTTTGCACTTGAAACTTGTTATTTCGGAGCATGTGAGATAAGTTTCAACTGGTTCTCCTTGCAATTGGTGTATTTTTGACAAGTCAGACATGGTAACCTCTGTTTTAGCCTTGTATAACTGTTGATGGAATGTCTCTTCCATATGGGCACGAGACAAGACATTATTGAGTTGAAGGCTTACGTACCAAGAGAAAGCCATCCCTATGAGGGAGTCGGAAAACATTCTCAATTTCAAACGATCATCTTTGCCAACCACCCTACATTGGATAGTGAACGAGGCTATGAGTTCAATTGTGGATTGGACATTTTCTATTGAGAACGAGAACTCAGAAACTCAGTAGTGTTAAGGAAATCGAGATTTGTCTATGTTCTTTGGGTATGGTTTCTAGTAGACTGGTCTCTCTACACATCTCAAGGCAAGATATAAGTGTTCATGGACTAACTCAACAATTTGCTCCCTATCCAAGGGTGAATTAGGAGCCTGTAGATGTGCTTGTGGCACTATAGCAACTTTGTTAAAGTTTTGAGCATTTGGAGCAAAAGGGTTTTGCCTCCTTAAGTTTGTTGGATAAGTGAATTGTGGCACATAGTTGTGATTGTTGGGGATTGCGGAATTCCTCAAGACCTAGCTGTAGTGTATACGCATAATATAAAAAAAAAAATTGATCTAATTAGTATAGATTAATCTACATGATTAAAATCATATACTCGTTGATTCCGAATAGTAACAGGTATTAGCCGCTCGATCACAACTTCAAACCTTCTATGTATTCCTCACACACACCTTACTCTTGAGAGAGTGGGCTTCGGCTACTAGGGTTCTTATTCTAAAACGTGAATCTTAGAATATCTCGTAACTTTAGCTGCTAATAGAGTGCGTATATATAAAGGCTAAAGTTTGGACCAAATGATAAGTATGATTTGGCTTCCTACATAAATAAGGACTCCTAATCCAACTAAGATTAATCTTTATTTATGTAATTATAATTAAGTCCATTAAATAATTATAATTGCACTCTTTGTCATACCAAAATTTTACTTCGAGCTTCTTTTTATTAAATGCTTATTCATCTCCGTACGTTATGATGACAGATACCGATCTATTAAATTAAATTATTAATAATTAAATTTAATAAACTTATT
>BRYE01000005.1:18155311-18172811 GCA_030159115.1 Actinidia arguta var. hypoleuca | reverse complement strand
CTTTCTTGTTAAATCTCCTTGATCCAATGATTGACCTTCCCAAAGTGATATGTGTCTTCTCCCTATTGAATTTCAAATACGATACAAACAATACTGTATTTGGTAAATATAACTACCTATTTTGTAAAGTCAACAACTGTCATGTCTATACAGTGGAGTTCATTATGTTTATATGACAATTTATAATTAGTTGATGACACCACATAACAATGACCATTGTAATGAATGTTTTTTCGCTGAACAGGTCATTTTTTGGATGTACCAAGTTTTGTATTTATTACACCAATCTCCCTTATACGTTATAATAACCTAACACTTGGTCGTCTGCCGTTAGTATACCGTTAGTCAACAAGACATAATATGCTTTTGTCATCAAACTTTCAACTAAAATGCCAAACTTAGCCCCATATCCATTATATGAACTAAATAAGCCAAATCCAAATATATAATACCTTACCCTAAGCACACTTAAATAAGAATCCAAACATCCATTTTTCGTCGTCACACCCAAGACCCAATTCTATTTCAAACCCTAAGATCAAAAGATTCAAAACCCATTCTTACCTCTTCTTCCTCTTCTGCCATTGAACTACTACCACATGAGGGTGTGTGCTCAAAGACCTTGACTATTGAACGACACCATTTAAATGTTATAGTGGCTCAAGTTATGGCGATGGCTGTCCAAATCTAGGGAGGATGACCACGCAGTGGTGATGGAGGGGTTAGGGTCACTCTATTCCATTCTCTCTCTCTCTCTCTCTCTCTCTCTCTCTCTCAATACCTAAAATTTCTCCACATAATTTGCTACATTAAAAGGTGGAGTTTTAGAGTCCCCAATTAAGCCTTGTGAACTTTGTTATGGCGTTGATGGAAGGTGGTTGTTATATTGTTAGATGGTGTTTTATGGGTGGGTTGGTAGTGCTGCTTAGTGGTAGTGGCAGTGATGGGTATGTGGTCTAAGAAGAGGGAAAAAGGAAAGAGAGTGAGAAAGAAGAAATAGAGAGGCATTGGGTGCACAGTGAAAAGGAAGGAGGCATGGGTATAATAGTAAATTAGAAAAATTAACTTCCTTGTTGATGGTGCTGATTAGCACATAATATTGCATATTATAGATATAATTTTCTCCATGTCAGTACACTTGCAGATATTTAATTATTGACTTTAACTGTTTTATGTAAGATATAATTTTTGTTTTGAAGGAAATACGAGGTTAAGTGTGCCGTTCTAGCCTTCACGAGGATTTTGAGGTGAAAAAAACTGACTCTCGATGATCAAAATGAAACCTCGGAGTAGAGCGATGGTTTGAAGGAACCCAAAGTATTTTATAAGTTTACAAGTAGAGCCATTTCCAACAGTTAGTAGCTTTTATTACTACTGGTAATAGCTACTACCGGTATTAACTTTTTGCACTACTGGTAATAGCAACTACTAGTAGTAGATTTTTTTACTACTTGTAATAGGCAGACCAGAAGTTAGGCCAATTAATTTCCAACTGGCATTAGGTTTTTCTATTACTGGTAGTATGGGCCTGGGCGAGCAAAATTCTATCTTTTCTCCTCAAATTTCAAAGGCATTTTTGTAAATGTTCTTAGACATTTTAGGAGCCTATTTAAGCTCTATTTCTCAGCATTGCCCCAAATTTTTAACTTTACTTGCATTTTTTCTCTTTACATTTTAGATCTAGATTTAGTTTTAGAGCAAGAGTGAAGAAGAAGCCATGGATGAACATTGAAGATTTGTAATTCTCTCTCTCTCTTCATTTACTTATCAATTTCTTGTACATCGTTTACTTCTTTTAGTTTGTTAGTACTCTTTGCAATTAGTTTCAAGTATTAGTTGCTCTTGCTCTTGTTTTTGGTTCTTGCTTATCATTTTCTTTTATTGTTGGTAGAACCACCATTGATCGTGAATTTATCACCATCAATGGTTGGCTAGATCTCTTAGTCCAAGAGTTAGATCTCATTTTATGACTTAGGTTTGGTAATTTTCATCTATTTCAATGGTTTCAGTGTTTGTTTGTTAGTTATTAATGGTGAAATCCTTTGGTCTAAACTAGAGTTATACACATTTTTGATCATATGACAACAAACTTGACTTGGTATATGTGATGCTTAGTTTCCCTTGCTCTCTAAATATTCGATACAATATCTAAAAGTCATTAATCAACCCACAAACACTATTTTTATGAAAAATAACCCTCATTGCTAAATCTTTCAACCAATATCATACTAGGAATAAGACTTGGTTGGGTTATAATTGAGAGAAGAAATCAATTTATCAAAGTTAGGAATTGATCGAGCTTTTGTACCTTGCCTTTTTACTTTCATAGTTTACACACCTTAGTTGAACCAACCTCTTTCCAAATCAAACCATTTAACTGCTTTATAATTCTTTAATTCTTTTACTTACAACTCAATTTAACTTTCCACTAATAATTCCCTGTGGAAAAATGACATCGGGTACTCTGAATATTATGTTGCACTTATAGATTTTTATGCTTAAAAACAGTCAAACTTCTAAGGGCAAACATGTGCTTACAAAACTTGGGGGTACTGTATTTATTTTTAAAAGAGGAAGTTAGTGTAATTTATCCTAATATATATGATTGAATTATTCTTTTTCCAATCATACACTACACAGTATATCTTTAATACAAGTATTATACAATTACTATTGTAATACAAGTAATTGCAAAAAGATGGAGTAGGTTCTAAATTACTGACCACTCAACCCATATATATATAATGGTAAATTGCGGACTCATACATCGATGGTGATATGTGTGGGGTATGAGTTTGTAAAATGAGAGAGAAAATTGAGGATGGACACCGGTAGTGGCCCTACGGCTGTGTGGGTGCCTGCAGTCAGTCACCAGTCGACAAGGGTCTAACTGCAACACAAAAATTGTGAGATCTGCCATCGAAGCTATTTATGAGAAATAGATCTCCGACGGTCAAGTTAGATGATCAAAAAATGTATGTAGAGAGAGAGAGTATATGTCTCTAGGATTGAATTCACGTACCTTTAAGAGAAATAAATGCTGACTTTATATGGCACAGCTCGGCGTGTGCCTTGACACGCTAGCTGTCTTGTCACTAGATAGACTATAGCTCAACGCATGCTTGTCCGCACTGACCGCTGTGTTAGTGAGTAGGAAACTGACTCAACCATGCTCTTAGCGGTTGGTCGCCTGTCATCATGTTGCCTATGTATTCATCTAGACATGGGGCCTGTCAAAAGAAACTTCAACGTGTAAGTTACTTTCTATCCCCTAATTTCCCTAGGATTTCCATAAGTCGTTGCCTCTCATCCAAGCTCTAGTATAGTTATTCTTCTGAACTTACTAAATAGCAACAGTTCGAAAGTAACGACAGCCTTAGCTTAGATAGTGTTTGTGTTCAGTAGTGTCCGCACTGAGCTCCGACATAGAGGATCACCAAGCTTACTTCATAGCGACAGCTCGGCGGAGGCCCTTACCCTAGCAAGGCCAGACTAACATTGTATATTTTTTTCCTTGCAATTGTCACTCAGTTTGCATGAGTTAGGTTAATGCTTACTGAGGTCATGTGAATTGGACGTGTTCATGCTTTGAGCCCAGAGCTTGGTAGGCACGCTAATGCTTGCTAGCTATTTTCGTTTTGTCTAAGTTTGTCATTTCACTGTACTATTTGAGCCATATGTCATTGTCTGATTAGTCTATGAGCTCAGTTTATCACTAGTGTCAAGGTCCCCCACTTACCCCTAGGACTTGTTTGGTGGGGACGTGTGGCTAGGTGGCTGCCATGCGTTCCTTTTTCGTTTGCTCAGTGAGGCGGTTTCTAGCGCATGAACCTATACACCCACTAGCACACATTTTGGCTTTATTTCCCGACTCTTCACCTTCCTTATTGGGGTCTGTATGCCTTCTATCTTCCATTATTGTGTATCGAACCCTTGGGAACATTCTAGAAAGAGAAAGTGTATCCCAAGCGTCTGCTAGTGCCGTTCAACTATCCATTACATCTTTGTTCAGTTGTCGGCGATCGTTTTCTTCCTCCATGTTGAGTAGCTTTTTTGGATTCAATCTTTTTGGTGAGTCTTCTGATCTCCATTTCTTTTCTCCAACTTTTCTACTTCATTTATGGTTTGTGCAACTTTTGTCTTTAGGGTTTGTTTTGCATCTGTGCTTCCGTGCTTGAAGTCTTGGATTTGCTTTAATTTTTTTCTTTTTTGTTGTCTGTCTTGAGTTCCTAATCTTGGCTCATTTTCCATTGTTGGGGTTTTGTGTCTTTAAAAACTGGGTTGCCCTTGACTTGTTTACCCTAATGAAATGGGTCTGGCCTGCCCTATGAGATCATTGGCCTTAGGGTTTTGTCCCCCAAGCCCTTCTTTTCCTGAGATAGATTTTAGGCAGTAAAAGGGTCTGATAGCCATCCCTTAGAAGTAAGTATTCTTAATGGGGCAGAGCTCGGTGCTCATGGCGATCTTGTCTGACTCTGCTCCCAAAAACTCATTCTAATTGACTTACTTCTATTTTTAGAATATCGAGTTGAACTAAGCTCAGTTGTTGGTCCATGATGATGTAGCTTTGGATAAGTTTAGGACTGACCGAGCTTGAGGATGTTCAGATAGAGCGTCTAAGGCCAAATGAGGATACAAACCTAATCGAGGGCAATGGGGACTACATCCCAATTCGTACCTGTTTAATCCATCAAGCCGGGCTATGGTTCTCAATCAACCCGATGCTGGGTGAGGTGATGGCGCGCTCCCACCTCACCTTCATGCAGGTATTCATCAATTTTTTCCAAATTGTGCTCACGGTGGACACTTTGATGAAGGTCTCATTCAGTGGAAAGGACCTGCTGCATGTTTATACAGTGGTGTGGCCGAAGAGGGAGACGGGCACACCCTTCTTGAAGGATAAGCACTATCTACGCCTCTGGAACCCTCGTCTTCCATAAACGAGGTTGGTCACTAACAACCCAAACAAGGATTTTTTCCTCAACGAGTTTGTTTAGGTTTTAGGTAAGTGAGAATTCTTAGCTGGGGATGATGGCCTTCGGTCATTTTTTAGGCATAATGGCCATCTTCCAGATAGTAAGTATTTCATTTACTAAATCCATAATCATCATACTTGTGAATTTTCTTATGCTGATACTAATACTGATACTTGTTTCTATTATTGTGCAGATTTCAACGGCCTTTTCAAACTCCGGTCTAAAGAGTACAAGGAGGCCCCTGCCCTAGCAAAGCGGAGGCCCCTACCCTAGCAAGGTCAGACTCTAACATTGTATATTTTTCTCCCTTACAATTGTCCCTCAGTTTACATGAGCAAGGTTGATGCTTGCCGAGGTCAAGTGAATTTGACGCATTCATGCTTTGAGCCCAGAGCTTGGTGGGCACGCTAATGCCTGCTAACTATTTTCCTATTGTCTAAGTTTGTCATTTCACTATATTATTTGAGCCATGCGTCCTTGTCTAATTAGTCAGCAAGCTCAGTTTATCACTAGTGTCAAGGTCCCCCACCTACCCCTAGGGCTAGTTTGGTGGGGACGCGTGGCTTGGTGACTACCACCTAGCCACGTATTCCTCTTTTGTTGGCTTGGGAGGGACGATTTCTAGCGCATGAACCTACACGCCCACTAGCACACATTTTGGCTTCATTTCCTGACTCTTCACCTTTCTTATTGGGGTCTGTTTGCCTTCCATCTACCATTATTGTGTATCGAACCCCCTTGAGAACATTCTAGAAAGAGAAAGTGCATCCCAAATGTCTGTTGTCGCCATTTGATTGTCTATTCCATCTCTATTCAGTTGTCGGCGGCTGTTTTCTATTTTCCATGTTGACCAGCTCTTCCGGATTCAATCTTTTTGGTGAGTCTTTTGATCTTTGTTGCTTTATGCAACTTTTGTCTTTAGGGTTTATTTTACACCTGTGCTTCCATGCTTGAAGTCTTGGATTTGGTTTGCTTTTTTGCTTTTTTGTTGTTTGTCTTGAGTTCCTGATTTTGGCTCATTCGACATTGTTGGGGCTTTGTGTTTCTGCGAATTGGGTTGACCTTGACTCGTTTCCCCTATTGAAATGGGTCTGACTAGCCCTATAGGATCATTGGCCTTAAGGGTTTGTCCCCCAGGCCCTTCTATTGCCAAGATAGGTTCAAGGCGGTAAAAGGGTTTGATAACCATCCCTTAGAAGTAAGTATTCTTAATATGGCAGATCTTGGTGCTCACGATGATCTTGTCTAACTCTGCTCCCAAAAGCTCATTCTAATTGACTTTGCTTCTATTTTTAGAACATGGAGTTGAACTGAGCTCAGTTGCTGGTCCATGATGATGTAGTTTTGGACAAGTTTAGGACTGACCGAGCTTGAGGATGTTCAGATAGAGCATCTAGGGCCAAACGAGGATGCAAACCTAGTCAAGGGCAATGGGGATTATATCCTGGTTAGTACCTGGCTGACTAATCAAGCCAGGCTCTGGTTCCCAATCGACCCAATGCTGAAAGAGGTGATGGCGCGCTGCCACCTTACCTTCATGTAGGTATCCATCAACTTTGTCCAAACCTTCATGCAGGTCTCCTTTAGTGCAAAGGACCTGCTGCACGTTTATACCATGGTGTGGCCGAAGAGGGAGATGGGCACACCTTTCCTGAAGGATAAGCACTATCTATGCCTCTGGAACCCTCGCCATCCACAAACGAGGTCGGTCACTAACAACCTAAACAAGGACTTGTTCCTCAATGAGTTTGTCTGGGTTTTATGTAAGGTGGAATTCCGAGCTATGGATGATGGCCTTTGGTCATTCCAGAGGCATAATGGTCGTCTGCCAGATAATATGTATTTCTTTTACTGAATTTGTAATCTTCATACTTGTGAATTTTCTTATGCTGATACTGATACTTGTTTTTATTACTGGGCAAATTTCAATGGCCTCTTCAAACTTTGAAGCTAAGCTCAACCCAAACCTTCTCACTCGAGTTCAAGATTGGGAGGCGGGTGTCACCTTTAGCTCTTTGTCTTACATTTCTTTAGACTACTTGGACAATGAGGAAGAGGAAAGAGAGGAAGCCATCAGCTAGCTAGTGATGAACAAAAGGCAAAATCAAGTGATCCTTGCAGCTACCAGAAGTTCCTACCAAGCCCATCTCCATCTCAAGCTTGGACAACAAGCACTCAGATGATCTTGTCTATGCTCTGCTTTAGCTCGTGGGAGAAGTTGAGATAGCTCATTCCTTCAAGGAAGGTAACAATTCTAATGTGAGCTCGAGTGAGATTAACATTGTGAAATTTAGGAACCTGGACCAGAAGAAATCTGCGCAGCCGCCAATCCTCTTGCCATAGCAACTCCCCCTATTAGCCAGGTGTCACTACCAGCCCCTGATCCAGTCTTGGCATTGGATGCACAGGTAGGAACCGCATTGATCTTGTTAGAGGTCCCACTCCTGGACAAACACAAGGGGAAGAAGCTTGTAGGGGCCTCATCCAAAAAGTCCAAGAAGAAGGCGCGAGGAAGATCTTGGCCTTCCTCCCTTCTTCTAGTGAAAATGTCGAGCTATGGAAGCCCGACTTCTCCACAGCAGAGCTTGATAAACAAATGATCGCGGCTAATTCTACCAAGGACCATGACACCAGCTTGGCCCTTGATCGGGCGATTATGCTTCCTAAAGACGTTGCTGACCTCACAGAGAAGGGCTTTGAGGAGATTCGGGATCTTATGGTGATGCAACAAGTCCAAGTAAGTGGTTTGACCTCGGATACCTCTTAGTTTACTTTTTTGAATGGTTTGGTATATGACAATTTCTCTATTTTTGATTTTTAGAGTCTCCATAGAGTTACTACCATCTTGAAGTGGATGAAAAAGTAGTCTGTTGAGATCAAAAAATCCAAAAAAAAAAAGATAAGCTCTCTAGAGAAATAGGCCAAGCTGGACTCTGAGGCTATTGAGAAGGCCATGTTAGAGCTTGCTGCTGCTGTGCAGAAGAGAGATGCCAACTATGCCACCATCACCAAAGCTTGGGGAATAGTAGTTGCCATCTTGGAGTAGCTGGACAAGGCCCAAGGATAGTTAGAGGAACTCGAGAAGGTTGCCTACAGCCCCTTCTTTGAGCGGGTGTACAACCGAGGGATCGACATGTAGTCGAGATCTGCCCTGGTATCTTCCAAGAGGGCTGGCTGGCTGGGTTATTTGTCTAAAAGAGCTTAGTGTCCTTCCTGAACATCCTTCTTGGAGTGCAGCTCCCCCCACGATTGAGCAAGTTGATCCCCTTCAAGCTTATTCTCAATTCGTGCTATCAGGCGTCATTGAAGAAAGGCTGCTGGCAGAAATGGCAGACGAGGTCCTAGAGGAGACCCTAAGGGAGGCCAGCAAGTTTGGCCAAGGAGCACCAAAGCTTGGCCAAGAGGCTACGGAGGTTAGTCCAGAGGCTATAGAAGCTAGTGCAGCTATTGGAGATGATTCTCCTAACTTGTAAATATTTTGCAATTTTTCCCTGTATTAAATGAACTTTTCATCATTTTTGTATTAATGAACTTCTCATCATTTTGTAACAAATGAACTCTCTTTTCGTAATCTGTAACCATTTTTAGTTTATAGCTAGTTTGTGTGAGGCTTGTTCTTTGTATGCTTTTATTCTTTGTTCATTTTCTCAGTACATTAGGGAAAATTTTGTGGAATAGAGTTCCGAGCTCACATAGAGCTTGGCTAACTTTTCTTTAAAATTTTTGCTATGTGTACTTAGCAAATTTCTAGGGACAGAGGTCAGAACTCGCATAGAATTCGGCTAACTCTTCTCTTAAATTTTTGCTAAGTATACTTAGGCAATATTCACAGGATAGAGTTCGTCTAACTCTTCCTTAAAATTTTGGCTAAGTGTACTTGGCAAACCTCGAGGGACAGAACTCAGAATTCGCATAAAGTTCGGCTAACTCTTCCCAAATTTTTTTGCTAAGGATACTTAGGTTATATTCCCATCATTTTTTTGCTTAGGGTACTTAGCAAGCCTCGAGTGACAGAGCTTGGAACTTGCGTAGAATTAGGCTAACTCTTCCCTAAAAGTTTTGCTAAGTGCACTTAGGCAATATTCACTAGACAAAGTTCTAAACTTGTATGAAGTTCAGCTAACTCGTCCTTGAAATTCTTGCTACGTGTACTTTGGGTAAACCTCGAAGGATAAAGTTTGAAACTAGCATAGAATTCGACTAACTCTTTTCTAAAATTTTTACTAAGTATACTTAGGCAATATTCACATGACAGAGTTTGGAACTCACATAGAGTTCGACTAACTCTTCCTTGAAATTTTTGCTAAGTGTGCTTAGGCAAAACTCGAGGGACAGAGTTTGGAATTCGCATAGAGTTCGACTAACCCTTCCCTAATGTTATAGCTACTCGACCAAGTCATAAGGTTGGGTTCTTTATCATGCTTTGTGTAGCTCGTTCGGACAAGTTAGGTCATGCTTTAGCGAAAATCTACATTTTTTTTTGCATGCTCATAGCGCGAATGTTACTTTTCTCTGACCTTCCTTTGTAATTCTCAAGCCAAATGCTTGAGCGGTTCTACGGTTTAGCCTTGCATTTTTTAAGATATCTTAAGCTTGTGCTTAAGCAAATGGGAAGTTTTTTCCCAGCTTAAATTGTTCTTGAAAAAGAGTGCGTTAAAAAGGTTCAAAACAAGTGTTTTCTTATAAGATTAATGAAAATGTTTAATTCAAATAATAAAGGAAAACAAAATCTTTAAGTAAAAATGTTTTGCAAGTAACTTTGATACAAACACTAGCTCGATTAAGAAAATTATATTTCACTGGTAATACTTCATCAGGCTGTTAGAATTCTAAGGTCTCGGAGCTTGTTTTTCCTTTGGATCTTTAAGGTAGTAAGTGCCCTTGCCGTCGAGATTAACTATTTTTTAAGGTCTTTTCCAATTTGGGCTGAGCTTCCCATTCGCTGGGTTCTTGGTATTTTCAACAACTTTCCTCAAAACGAGGTCTCCAATTGAAAATTTGTATGTCTTGGCTAACTACTTTTGATAGTCAGCCATTCGTATTAGTGCACTTTCTCTTCATTCGTCAGCAAGGTCGAGATCTCGGGCTAAGAGTTCATTGTGACTAGTGTCATATGCCTTCATCCGTATTGTGGGCAAATCGATCTCTAAAAAAAGTGTAAGGCATTTCATTAGTTGCTTTCTGCGATGTGGTCCGATAGGCTCACGAAACGTTTGGCAGTTCCTTGACCCATTTGCCTTTGGCTTTGTCAATCCGTTTCTTGATCCTATTCATGATTGTTTTATTGGTGGCCTTGGCTTGTCTATTGCACTGCGGGTAGCTCGGTGTTGAGTTATAGAACTCGATCTTCAATTGCCCCAACAAATCTTTAACTTTTTTACCCACGAACAGAGTTCCGTTGTATGATACAAATGCCCTAGGGATGCTGAATCTGGACATAATGTTTCTATGGATAAATCTGATTATGTCCATCTCCCTGATCTAGGTTAGTGATTCGGCCTCCACCCATTTCTTAAAGTAGTCTATCATAGCTAACAAAAACTTCTTGTTTCCCGAAGCTCGGGGCAAGCCCCCCACGATGTCCATTCCCCATTGGTCAAAGGGCCATGGACTGATGAGAGGGTTCAAGTCCTTTGCTAGTTGATGAATTAGGGGGAAAAAAGCTGGCATTCGGTACATTTGCAAACATACACTTGGGTGGCTTTTGCATGAATGGCTACCAGTATCCCTGGGTCAAGGCTCAGTGAGCCAACGATCTTCCCCCTAGGTGTATTTCTTAAATGCCTTCATGGATTTTAAAAAATACATCCTCAACTAGGCTCATGGTGACGCAAAGTAGGTCCCAAATATGATCTATTGTACAAGTCCCCGATGGGGGAGATCCCAAACCATGTTGCCTTTTTTCAGAGTTTATGCACCTCTCTTTTGTCTTCTAGTAGCTTGTCATGTCATATAAAATTCACAATTAGATCCATCTAGCTCGGTCCCAGTTTAGTGTTGACTAGGATAGATTATTTGGATGCTTTGTGATTGGGGCCTAGATCAAATCGATTGAGATGGTTCATCCTATTTTCTCTTCCAAAACTGATGTCAAGCCTGCCAATGCTTCCACATGTGAATTTAGGTCCCTCCTTACTTGCTCAATTTTGACCACTTTGAATTCGGTAAGAAGGGCATTTGTTATTTCCAAATACTTAGCCATCTTGGCTCCTCAAGCTTTAAACTTCCCTGTAACTTGGTTGGCTACCAATTTTGAGTCATTAAAAATATGGAGCTCGGAAATCTTTAGCTTACCGGAAGACCGAAGTCTCATAATGAATGCTTCGTATTCGGCCTTGTTATTTATTATGGAGAAATTCAGCCTGAGATAGTGTTCAAAAATTGCTCATTCCAAACTTTTTAAGACTACTCCTGCCCCTACCCTTGCCCTTGCCCCTGCCCTTGCCCTTGCCCCTGCCCCTGCCCCCGCCCCCAGGTTATTTTTTGCTCTATTAACGAACATCTTCAATGCCAAGGTGAAATCAACCTAAGGTGGTTCTACAATAACCTCTAGAAACCTCAGCGATGGTTGCTTCCAAACTTCAGGGCGGTTCTTTAATACCCTCGTGATCCCCTTGTGCTAATTGGGTTCCAACTGACTTAGCCTCTGAGCTCTCCTCCCCATGTGTGTAGATGTAGGGCTACCTTGCTCTGGACTCACAGCTCGGGGTGAGAACTCAGCCACAAAATTGGCCAAAACTTGTCCTTTTTATTACTCCCCTTGGAAAAGTCAGCCAGATAGGTTTGCTTTTGAAAAGATGTTTTTTAGCAAAAATTCTGTATAGAAAGCAATGGGATGTGCTTGAAAGTAATGCATGAATTTCTAAAAGGTTAAAACTTAGGCCAAAACGAGCTTTTCTAGCAACAGGTACCTTGTTTGGCAATTCATAAATATTTTGCTAACAAAATAGATTGGGCATTGCTCTTCGTCTACCTCTCTTAGGAGTACCGAGCTAGTGGCATGTTTAGAGACATCGAGGTAAATGTAAAGCAACTCTCCCTCATATGGGGTGGAAAGTGTGGTGGTTCTGTTAGATAATTTTTAAACTTTTAGAGTGCGAGCTCGCACACATCATTTTATAATTTATTTTTATTTTTGCGAAAGAGTTGACAGAACCGATGGCATTTGTTAGAGGACGTACTGATGAATTGGTTAAGTGTTGCTGCCATTTTGGTTAGTTTTTGAACCTTTTTTATAGTTCTTGGATTGACAAGGTTGTTGATCGCTATAATTTATTTTGGGTTCGCCTCGATCCCTCGTCGTGTCACAAAGTGTCTAAGGAACTTTCTTGAGCTTACCCTGAAGGCACATTTCACTGTATTCAATCTTAGTTTATGCCTTTTGAGTATCACAAAACCTCGGTCAAGTCTCTCACGTGATCTAGATTTTTTTCTCTTGACTACCATATCATCGATGTATGCATCCATGGTTTTACCCATGATTGGCTCAAATATTTTGGTGATCATCCTCTGATATGTGGCCCTAACGATTTTTAGTCCAAAGGGTATGACCCTATAGCAAAATACGTCGCGGGTGGGTGGGTGGGTGATGAAAGTAGTCTTTTCTTGATCTGATTCGTGCATTGCTATTTGGTGGTAACCTCAGTAAGTATCTAGGAAACTCATCCGGGCATGACCCAAAGTAGAGTCCACCAGCTGATAAATCTTTGGCAAGGGAAAGTAGTCTTTCGGGCAAGCCCGATTATGACTTATGAAGTCGATGTAGACTCTTCACTTGCTAGTCTTCTTCTTTACCACGATTGTGATGGACAGCCAGCTCAGGTAAAAAACCTTCGTTATTGCATTCACCTTCTTTAGCTTCTCAACCTATTCTATCATCACGTCCACATGCTCGGTCACAAACCTTCTTCCTCTTTGTTTCATTGGTTGGGCTTTGGGGAGAATGTTCAACTCATGTTTGATAAAGTTGGGGTCTATCCTAGGCATCTCGTAGGGTGTCCATGTGAAGACCTTGATATTTCTGTGAAGAACTGGATGAGCTCCGTTCTTCCTCGTTCCTCTAGATTTTCACTAACGAGAAAGAAATGATTTGAGCTTGGCTCATCCAATTCATAGTGTATTAGGTCCTCCACAACCTTAGCCTTGGGATCCCGTCTGACATCCTCTAGAACCTCACATTTTTCCTCGATCAACTGCACTACTTTCATGGCCGCCTTAGTAGAGATCGTAGTGAGGTAACATTGTTTGTCCACTACCTGATCTCTATAAAAGGTCTCCTTACCTTAGGGGTGATAAATTTGATGGCTTGGTGCAATGTGGAAGCCACTTCCTTCATCCTATGTAACCAATCCTAGCCAAAGATCGCATTATACTGGGATGGTAGGTCAACAAGGACGAATCCTGTCACTAGCTCGGATTTTGAGAGTTATGGTTCCGAAAGGCCAATGAGATTGAGCATTAAAATCGACCAGAGGGGCTCAGGCTAGTTTTAAGTCTGATTTTGACAATTTAAGTGGTTTGAAGTGGTCATAGTACATCACCTCAACAAATTTTTCGGTGTCCATTAGGATCCTCTTCACGCCATAATTGTTGATCCTGAGCTGGATGACCAGGTGGTCAGCATGGGGGTGTTGGACCCTTTCGAGATCGACTTTGGTGAACATAATGCTTCCTGGTTTGGACACTATTTGTCTTGACTTCTTAGCTATTGATTGGACCAAGAGAGCCTCATTCATTTGTTTGATCATGCAATTCTTTCCTCGGATCCTATCCTCAAGATTGGGGTGGTTCGAGCCCCCTATCATGTGAATAGTTCCTAAGGGGAGGTCTTCCTCTAAGATGTCATTTATTTCTTCGTTGCTCTGGTAAAACTTGGGATTTGGTTTGGCCTCAGCTTCTTTTGCTTGAGTCTTTTCTTGGTCAACGAACTCCTTCAAATACCCATCCCAGACGAGTTGATCAAGAAAAGTCTTTAGATCTTAGCAATTCTCAGTTTTGTGCCCCTTTTTCTCATGATAGGAACACTTTCACCATTGATTATGTCTTTTGGGGTCCCTTCACATGGGATCGGGCATTTTGAAGTATGGCTTATCTTGAATTTAGGTAAGGAGCTTGTAGATTGGTTCCTTAAACACCACATTGATCCCATGCCTTGCCCGACTTTTGTGATCAAACGAGTCTTCCTTTTGCCTTTTAAATTGCCCTTCGCCCCAGGAAGTTGTGCTTGTATTTTTTTCTGCCTGCCTGATGTCATCCTCTATCCGAGCTAACATTTAAACCCAGAACATGAGGTCATAGAAGTCGGTTGGAGGGCTGAGAGTCAGGTCTTCCCAAAGTTGTTCGCTAGGAGTTAGCCTGAGCTTGTAAATGGCTACTGCTAACTCCTTCTAACATTCTTCAATCTCATTATAAATCGCCCAATATTGCTTGTTATAGCTGTGGCATGATTCGTTCTTGCCCTTCTTGAGTGTCAGAAGAGTGCTTACATCCTTTGGCACTTTCATGTTTATAACGAACAAAGCAATGAATGACTGGGTGAACTGGTAAAAGCTTTCTATTGATCCTGCGGGTAGCCAATCAAACCACTTCAACCCTAGATTCCCTAGGCTCGATGGGAACACCCAGCACATTAGTGAGTCCAAGTGATTCCAAAGAGCCATCATATCTCTGACGTGACTGATGTGGAATCGCGGGTCTGACTTCTCATCGTGCAATGTAAACCTTGGTGGCGTGAACTTTTCTTACATGTCGATTCCTTCGATGTCT
Organism: Actinidia arguta var. hypoleuca; assembly: GCA_030159115.1. Lineage (NCBI taxonomy): Eukaryota > Viridiplantae > Streptophyta > Magnoliopsida > Ericales > Actinidiaceae > Actinidia > Actinidia arguta. The sequence continues at coordinate 18,158,070 of BRYE01000005.1, read as the reverse complement.
CGAGAGAATATAGTTTGGTACCTCGGGATTGATTCCCTTGGTACTGGTCTGGTCATGCGAGCCAGTGAACCTATCGGGGTGATGACTTTACCCGATATTGCTGTAGTTCGTTTGTTGAGCTTTTCATGCATATTGCCTTCTCAATTTTGCTTGGCAATAAGGGACTCATGGAGAGGGAGCTCGGCTGGGCAAAACTCTCTATTTGCTCGATGCCACAGATTTATTATCACTTCAGTTGTCCAGACTAACATAGTACTTACGTTGCCTTCTATTGTGACCTTCCCGAGGTGGGAGGATCGATCCTTTGGTCCTGTCCTAAAAGGGTCCTCATTCTACCATCTCAATCGGCTTCATCAATCTATTATTAACCGGGATTTGTGCCATTTCAGCCAACTGGATTTGCAAGCATTGGATGGTTACTTCCCAACTGTCTCCTCCCTTAAGGAGTAACCAATCTGGTTTCTGTTTAGAGGCAACCTTGGTCACCCTTTGAGCATCAACTAGTAGTTTAACCCCTCTGTCCTAAAGGGTTTTAGGAGTGTGAGGGGGCTCTCTACAGGTTTGTTGACTGTCAAAATAGTTACTATTTTGTGATGCCATCAAAATTGATCGAAAAATTGAGGATAGACACTTGTGGTGGCTCTATAACTGTGCAGGTGGCTGCAGTCAATCACCAGTCGGCAACGGTCTAGCTACGACAAAAAAATAGTGATATCGGCCGTCGAAGTTGTTTTTGAGAAATGGCTCTCCAACGGTCAAGTTGGATGACTAAAAAATGTATGTAGAGAGAGATAGAGAGTGTATATGTCTCCAAGATTGAATTCACGTATCTTTAAGAGAAAGAAATGTTGACTTTTTATGGCACAACTCGGCAATGCCTTGATGCATTAGCTGTCTTGTCGTTGGATAGATTGCAGCACTGCGCGTGCTTGTACGCGCCTACTGCTATGTCAATGAGTAGGCGACTTGTTGAATCAAGCCTCGATTTCGATAATAACAAAACAGTTTATTAGTGCTTAATATGTTTACTAAGTGTGCAGCAACTAAGCATTACATCCTATAACTCAGTTGATCAAAGGAAGCTCCATAAACACTTTCTAACAGAAAGTGTCGACACCTTGTTATAAAGTGTCGACACCTTTGAGCCCAGAAGCTTCAATAATAAATCATTGCTAGACTCAAATATCTCATCAATCTTAAATGGATAAAAGTGAACAAAGACCATATAAATCAAATGGGAAGAATATCATGAAGGAAGAAAGGCGACTCAACGCTTAGATTATCAAAAAGATGATGGATCGCATTCTGGTAAGATGTGTCGACACCCAGTACATAAGTGTCGACACCAAATGTCAGTAACCAATACCAGAAATCTAGAGAAAAGAAGTGTCGACACCAGTATCGATACCAAATGTCAGTAGCTATCTACTGAAGACTTTTAAAGACCAAGTGTCGACACCAGTATCGACACCAAATGTCAGTAGCTATCTACTGAAGACTTTTGAAGACCAAGTGTCGACACCAGTATCGACACCAAGTGTCAGTGTTCAACTTCATAAGTTTTTTAAGGGAAGTGTCAACACCTACATCAGCACCAAATGTCAGTAGCTGAAATTGAAATTCTGAAGAAGGAAAGTGTCGACACCTATGTCAGCACCAAAAGTCAGTAGCCAAAGACAAACTTTTGATGAGGAAGTGTCGACACCTAGATCAGCTCCTGGAGACAGTTTCAAGGTAAGAACTGAAGGCTTGAAATGTCGACACCATGAAACAATGTGTCGACACATAGAAAGTGTCAACACCACGAGGAAGTGTCGACACCCAATGGGAAGATTTTCAAACGCAGAGTTGTCTGGTACAGCATTAATGACTTCTCAACTATCGCCAACGGTACACTATTCATTCAAGCTATTAAATACAAGTCTCCAAGGGCATTTACTATACAAGGATTTATTCCAAACAAATTGATTGATCAACCAACAAGCTTCAAAGTCAAAAATCTTTGAATATCCTCTTTGTCCCCTTGTGTTAGTATTGATTGTGAGATTCTATTCATATCTACTTTATTGAGAGAGTTATTGTTCATCTTAAAACACCTTCATATTTCCATCCTTGTAAATTTGAGTGTGACTTGGTCAAAAACACTTGGTGAAGAGTTTTTGAGTGTTTCTCTTGTAAGAAGCCAAACACTTAAGAGTTTGAGTGTTTACTCTTGTAAATAAAACACTAGAAAGTTTAAATGGAGCTTGGACAAAATCACTTGGTGTAAAAGTGAGTTGGGCACTTGAATAACCAACCCCAATATTGTAGTTGCGGATTACAAATAGTGGAAGAAGATCTTGCGGAGGTCTTGGGAGGACGTAGATCACGAGTTGTGATCGAACCTCGGTAAATCTTGGTGTGCTCTTTCCTCTTATTATCTTTGCTTTATTATTGCATTTCTCATATTAAACTCATTATAGTATTTACGTACATTGTCGATAGAATTACGTAATTAATTGTAAATCACAAATTAAGTTTGAAAAACCAATTCACCCCCTTCTTGGGTTGCCTATTGGGCCAACACGACTGACCCAGCCATGATCCTAGGGCCTAGCTAGTAGCCTGTCATCATGCAGCAGACGTGGGCATGAGGGCTATTAAAAGAAATTTTGACATGCAAGTTACCTTTTGTCCCCTGACGTCCCTCGGGATTGCCACCGGCCGTTGCCCCTTATCCAAGCTCTAGTGCGGTTATTCTTCTAAACTTGTTAAATAGC
>BRYE01000005.1:18057811-18060311 GCA_030159115.1 Actinidia arguta var. hypoleuca | reverse complement strand
ACTTTGTGCATTTTCTTTGTCTCAAGCGTACTTGTGACCCGATTTGCCAATAAGCGGGAGATTCATCAGATTCAGTCTCAGATAAGTCTTCATCTCCCTCTAGCTTAGCACTGTCGCTTTCATTCTCTTCTTGATTTCCCTTTTCTTCCTTTTTCTCCTCTTGCTCAACCTCTTTTTCTGTTTGCTCAGCCTCCTTATCACCCTCTTCTTCCTGATTATCCTCGTCTTCTTCCTCTTCTTTTCACTGTCATCTTCTTCCATGGGGATTTTCCCTTTTCGCACTTCCTTGGTTAAATTTCTAAAATTTTTTTCAACAAACAATAAACAGAAGGCCATATTATCAACTTTGGTATGCAATAGTTGCATTGAGTCAAGTATCTGAGATATAATCCCACTAAAGTTGATTCCACTTCCTTCAAGTTCCGGAGTCAATGATGCAGATAGCAAAGCCGAAGATTACTTGGAGACCCGAGGCCGTCGTTATACTCGCGTAGTCGGTAAACTTTAATTGGCTGTAACTTTTGCTGCGTAACTCCGTTTTTCTATTATAATATATCGCCGGAAAGCTCTCGACGATATGAAGACTCTGGAAAATTATGTAATCATTTTCCAGCCCAACAAAACGCGAAAAAACGCCTCTAAGTACGAGTTTTGGCCCGTTTAGTGTTTTGGGCCTGTTTTTGGGCTTATTATTTTAGGGTTTCGTTAAGTATTTCTTTTAACCGGTTTGTACCGGGCCTTAGGGTTTTGGATGACTTATTTATACTCTTATTCGTATTATTTTCAGTAGTTTTTGGAAGATTAATAATATTTGTGTGCAACTTTGCGCCGTTTTCCAATCGTTCGGTATTCTCGCGAATCAACGAGCGTTTGATGCCTCTTTGCCTGGTATTACTTTGAATCAACAGGTTTAGGGAAGAAATCCGAAACGGTATTCTTCGGAATCAACGGTTAGGGTTTGGTTTTCGATTTCTTATTTGTGGCCGCTGCATCAGTCAACGACCTCTTTGCACTTCTGTTCCCAGATGGAGCTTTTTCTTTTGAGGCACTCTCCTCTTCCCTTTTCTTGGTGGGTTTTAGGGTCCATTTGTTAACTATCAACTCATACCCCATTCACTTCAAGATTTTCACATTATACTCATCTCTAATGGCCTTGGGGGCCCTTTTGATTTCATCATTTAAATCAACTTTAAAGTACTTGAAGATTTTCGTCAAAAACATCCCATAGGGTAGACTAATCTTGTTCATCATGGCCTTATACATTTGATCTAGAATAAACATTGACAAATCAATCCTAGTGTCAGTCATGTAAGCCCATAGGAAAAATAATTCCCTATCAGAGACATGTTCATATTTTCGGTCTTAAGAATCAAGATAGTGCATACAAAGTGATGAGCCAACCTCGTCTCAAGAACCAAGTCATTGGTTGCACATGTTCGCCTACATCTCTACCATAGAGAACTTTTAATTGTTCCTTTTTGCTTATATCTTTTCTATATTTTTCACCTCCAAATCCCAATCATAGAATGTTTCTCATTACCGATCTATCTAATATGATTTCAACACCTTTAACATAACTATCAATTGTATCAATTCCATATTCCTTAGATGCATTAGCATAAAAATGGGCAACTAGATCGGGATATACATCATCTCGAATGGTAATCATTGGTATCCACCCTAGATTATCCATTTTGGAAGAATACTCAAAATTATGTGCATCGAAGAAATCATAATCAATCCATCGACCATTCAAAACCTTCCTAAGAGATAAGTCTAGATTATACCTCTTTTGGCCCGTATCCTCATTGAAGTAGAGCAAGTTGCGCTCAAGAGAAGGAGCTGAAGATGATTCTCCCTTCTTTTTCTTCCCTTTTCCTTTGCCCAAATCTCCTTGGGCCTTCCTTTTCTGGCATTTGGTCAGCTCATGTGTCGACACCACCAGAGCTAGGGGTTGTTTATTCTTTTTCGTTGATTTAGGTGCCATTGAGAAAATTTGAGTGATTGTGAGTGAGAAATCGATCGGCTGAGAGTATTTATGGAGGTTAATTGACAATTTTTCGGTGAATCGTGCGATGTGGGTGACGGTTCGTGGGTTGGAGGGAGTTTTTAGAGAGAGAGAGAGAAAGAGAGGGAGTTAAACTATCACGTGAAATGACAATTTAGGGCTCAGTTCTTATTTATAGTTCCGACTCAAGTGTCGACACTTTTCCTTAAAGTGTCAACATTTTGAGGTTTAAACGATTCAGATGGTTCAGCTTAGGTTCACACAGTTCAATACTTAGGTTAAAAGATTCAATAAACGATTTAAAAGGTTTAAAATTTTGTTCAAATGTGTCGACACTTGTTTTTTGGGTGTTGACACTTGTTTCTACTATAAACCTTATATTTTGAGGTGTCGACACTTTTACTTTTAAGTTTTATTATAACCTTTCTATTCGTGGGTGTCGACATTTGGTTCAGGAAGTGTCAACACTTTTACTCTTTAATTTTTATGTAA
>BRYE01000005.1:18027811-18040311 GCA_030159115.1 Actinidia arguta var. hypoleuca | reverse complement strand
CTTGCTTTTGGTTCCTTGTAATTTTTGCACTGTTATTTGGTACTGATATAGGTGTCGACACTTCTCTTCTTCAGGATTCTATTTTTAGCTACTGACATTTGGTGCTGATGATGGTGTCGACACTTTCCTCCAAAAACTTCTGAAATTGAACACTGACATTTGGTGTCGATAATGGTGTCGAGACTTTGTCTTCAAAAACCTTCAGTTGGTAGCTACTAACTTTTGGTGTCGATACATGGTGTCGACACTTTGTCTTTAAGAAGTCTACTGACATTTGGTGTCGATACAGGTGTCGACACTTTGTCTTTAAAAAGTCTCCAGTGAGTAGCTACTGACATTTGGTGTCGATACATGGTGTCGACACTTTGTCTTCAAGAAGTCTACTGACATTTGGTGTCGATACAAGTGTCGACATTTTGTCTTTAAAAGTCTTCAGTGAGTAGCTACTGACATTTGGTGTCGATACATGGTGTCGACACTTCTTCCCTCAGATTCTGGTTTTTGGTTACTGACTTTTGGGGTCGACACTTATACACAGGGTGTCGACACTTCCGTCCAGAATGCGTTCCATCGATTCTTTGATAATCCAAGCGTTAAGTTGCTTTTCTTTCTTTATGATGTTCTTCCATGAATTTTCAATATCTTTGTTCATCTTTATCAAATCCAGATTGATGAGTTATTTAGGCCGTTTACCGATTTGATCATTTTGGCTTTGGGCTCAAGGTGTCGACACTTTAGAATAAGGTGTTGACACTTTCTGTTAGAAAGTGTTTAAGAAGCTTTCTTTGATCAGATGAGTTGTAGGTCGCTATGTTTCTTTGTTGCACGCTTAGTAAACATATTAAATACTAATAAATGGTTTTTTTATCATCGAAATCGAGGCTTGATTCAACAACTAGGACATATATATGATGTCATAATGTCACGTGTATATATGTGTATGTCATTATGGGCTTTAATATAAATTGGACCCAATGAAATTAATTGGGCTTCGATGTATTGGATTTGGGCTTGTATCAGAAAGTGGACCAAACACTTGGCCCATTGTGGGTTTCAGTTAGTGGTATTGGCCAAACAAGGTCTTAGAACCATTGGAGGTATTTATGTCTCTCTCTCATTTATTTCTCCCAACACATTTAATACAACATATTTACTCTCTTCTCCCTTTCTTTCTCTTTAGGACTTTGATCTACAATCTTTGAGGTAGGGCTTGAGTGAGTGAGAGTGGGGCTTTAGTGGTGGTTCTTCAAGGAAGATCATCTACTCAACGAGAGCTTCGATTTGAGCCAAAAAGATTAGAGATTGGAGCAAGTTGAAGAACTAAGATTTCATCTTATCTTCTTCAACTTTTGGAGCTTTCTTGCTCGGATTTGAGGTAAAGGGATTTTTTCTTGTGGGGTTTAGTTATGGGTTGTTGTTAATGACTTATACAAAGCATATTGAGGCATTATTTTGGGTATTGAAATCTAAATAGAAGATTTAGTTTGTTCAAAAAATTTGAAGTTCGTAGATCTGGAATTCTTTTGTTTTCTATGATGTTTACCGGTAGTACTTTTTCCACTATCGGTAGTTATTTTTTGTATTTTGCCACTGGATGGGTCCCTACTGGAAGTGATTTTTTTTACTACCGGTAGTGACTTGCAGAAATATTTTGTGAAAGCTTTTTAAAGTAAATACTCTTGGATATGGCTATGGTTATGAGTATGGCTTATAACAAATGCATGAGAGTGATGTTAATAAAGATTATTATCGACGATTTTTAATACTTACATGGTATCGGTTATGATTGTGATTGTGATTGTGAGCATGAGTTATAGTAAATATATTTCAATTGTTTCGATAATGGTTTACTATGAATGGTTTAAATATTTGTATAGTATGTTGTTTGCATTAGAACTTTTAGTAAAAATATAAAGTGTATGTGTGCGAAAATTTAGAAATGGTTTGGGAGTGACACGCTAGAATATACCAAATTAGGTACGTCGTGTATTCGGAATGAGATGACTTAGATTAAATCAAGGTTAAAATCCTAGATGGCAATTGTGTAATGTAGGGAGTGTCACCCCTTCGGTGAAAGTCCGAAAAGTAGAAAAACTTGAAAGTCCTAATTGTCAATTGTGTAACGGTAGGGAGTGTCACCCCTATGGTCAAAGTTTGAAAAGTTAGTAAAAGATTGAAAGTCCTAGATGGCAAATGTACACACGAAAGGCACATCAAGGCCTACGGTGAAAGTCCAGAAAGTTGGCAAAACTTGAAAGTCCTAGATGGCAACGGTATACACGAAAGGCATGTCAAAACCTACGGTGAAAGTCCAGAAAGTTGACAAACGGTGGAGATGTTAAGGTTTATGATAAAAGCTAAAGGAGTGGGTCGGATGTTGTCTCGTGTGCTTGGTATATAATGAGGTTGGTTAGGTATATGGTCGTAGGTGTGTTATTCTAAATGATAATTTTGCTTTTGAGGAAAACAAGAATTTGAGACATATTGGAATGCGAAATGATAATTATTTTTTTATGAAAAGTCGGGAATGTGATAAACATGGATGATTTGTGAAATTATGGATTGAAATCAAAATATATATTTTGATATGAATGAAAACATATTTTATTGCATTATGTTTTTATTGTATAGTTATGTATCATGGTTTTGGCTTGAGACATCAAGTTTATTGTTAAATCTTTTCAAGTAAACTCACATTTACTAAATGAATTTCAAGTACCGAGGGTTCTCCTGAATCATGAGGCATGTGGATGCCGGTTGTGTAGTTTATTTTGATAAATCTATTAACATGTATTTTTGAGAATTGTAATATTCTTTTGGTTCGGTGTGAGCATTGTCCATGTATTATCATCCATATTTTGTATTTGATAGCCCATGGAAAGCATGGTCCCACTGGAGGAATAAATGTATTGTACTTGATGTAATGACAAGTATATTTGTCATGTTATTTAGTTTGACTTTTTCATATTTGAGTTATTTGCTTACGTGGCCGTGTCTTAATTTGACCGGAGCGTGACAATCATTGAGTTATCTACCAAGTTTTAATTTCGATAATTACGTCTTATTTTTAAAAATTTTGCATAATTAAAGTTTTGGTATAACTAAGTTTAAGCTTCCATAAAGGTGTATTTGATTGCAAGTTCGCCCTTTCTAGTAATATGTGAATTCCAATTTGCTTAAAACTATTTTTTATAACTATTAAGTAATTTTTATTTTTTTAATTATTATTAAACCAAGAATTATGTTTACATAACCAATTGTAACTTAGTTAAACTATTTTTTTTAATTATGCAAATTATAATGCCACACCATATTTAAAAATATTATAAAATATAAATCATGTTTATTTATAAATAATAGATCAAATAAGTAAAACAATAATGTAGATCATAATTAGATCGATGCATGGTAAGACTGTGATTATTTGTTCTTGATGTGGGTAAAATATTCGTATGTCGATATTCTAAGGAAGGTTCTTCGCCAAAAGATCATGTCGCCATAGTATTAACATAGTCCTGGTCGCCCATCGCGTTATCATCAATGGACCACATCGCCGATGTGTACGAGCATTTCTCCAGCTCGCCTTTAGGCGAGGTCGTCTATGTCTCCAAATTAGAGACTAACTCCAGGAGCTCTCTCTCCATAAGGGTTCCACCTCTACAAGGAAACTTTCTCTATTATAATTCCTATAATTGCGGATTGCTCTCCATATGGTAATCTCTTATTATCAGTCCGATATCTCTGGGATCTCCTTCCATACTTATCTATCCTAGGATCACGCCGTGCTTTCCTTATATGGCTGTCCATTCTTCATCTATAAAAAGGCCGTTTTCCCATCACAAAAAGGTACAAGTTAATCCTTTCATACACGCACATATAACTTAGCTTTCTCACTGCTTAGCTTATTCTCGCACGCTGGAGGGGTTTTGAGCGGCTTTACCTAGACCGATAACGTTTGTTCATTACTATGCAGGTCGCCCAGTTGTTGCCGAGGTTTAGTACCAAGGTGAAAAAGCAATTCTGACTGTTGGTTGCTCGCCCTAGATTTCTACTACAATAGTTTGGCGCTATCTGTGGGAACGATAGTTCTCAACATTCTATGCACTTACGCAATCGTTTGGTGCCTAGACCAAGTGCCAACAACCCTTTAGATTACAGAACTCATCCAATGGCCAATACTAGTTAGGCTCCAAATCTAGAGGGTCTTCACTATGAGATGCACGGTATAGCAGAGCAGATCAGAGTCATGAACAAAAACAACGCCTGCCTAATACAACACATCACCACTAACAACCCCCCACTTCCCCCTATAGTACCCATTATAGAAGTTCAACAATCTCGCCGCTCTCATCGTTCGGGTGATGATGAGTTCCAAAGCCATCGAAGTATAGGCCAGGCATGTTCGAACAGAAACCAAGTCTCCATCTCAGACGAGAAAGCTCTTCCTCCTTGTCAAAATCCCAATCATCCAGCAAGACTCCTAGAATAGAAGGTGAGGAAATCAAAAGAAGGGGGAGGTATCCTCACCGCAACAACTCAGAAGATTAGGGACCTCGATGCCTGTATTGACGCCATCAATACAGGCGTGAGTGTTCCAGTGACTGTGGATGCTTTGATCAAACAGATTGAACCTCCGTTCACAAAAAGAGTGATGAAGACCAGAGTCTCCTCTAGATTCAAGTTGACTACTCAACTCGGGATCTATAAAGGGAAGACAGATTTTATGGACCATTTGGATTCATACAAAAACCTGATGACACTCCAGGGATATTCTAACTATTTGTAAAGCCTTCTCTGCTACCTTAAAGGGGCAAGGTCATGATTCAGAAAGCTGTCTTCAGGAATCATTGACTCGTTTGACGACCTGAGCAGGCTGTCCATCGCCAATTTTATGAGTTATTGGGCCAGAAAGAAAAATGCCTTTCACTCTTTCATAGTTCACCAGAAAGAGTCTAAAAACTTGAAGGACTATGTGAAGCAGTTCAACCAGGCTGTTCTAGAAGTAAAAGATCCCAGGGACAAGGTAGTAGTGTTGGCCATGATAGAGGGACTTTGCCCAGGACCATTATTTGATTCCCTCTCGAAGAACGTTCCCGAAACCTTGTTGACTCTCCAAAGCAAGGCTGATAAGTATATTGCCACAGAAGAATTGGCTGACTCTAAACGAAGAAGGTGAGGAAGGGATGATAAGAGGAAAGAATCTGACACCAAGCGAACGAACTACAAGGATTAGGTGAGGAACAAGAGGCAAGACCGAGATTCAAGGCGACAAACCAATAACTGGCGTCCTCATACTCCACCTTGCCACTTTGAGTTGATATTGCCCCTTCTCAACGCTCCCATCGCCTAGGTGCTCACTGAGATCAAGCATGAGGAATTCATCAAATGGCTTGGAAAAATTATGACCGATCCTCAAGAAAGGAATAACAAAAAATATTATGAGTTCCACCGAGATTGCGGGCACAACACTGAGGATTGTTTTCAATTAAAAGAACAGATAGCTGACCTTATCAAGAGAAAGTATTTGAGAAAATATGTTTCAAATCGCCCACCTCCTAGCTCACCAGAAATGAGATATGGCAACAACAGACCAACCACGGGGGACATACAGGTGATTCACGGAGGGTTTGGATCAGGAGGATATTTGAGCTCATCTCGAAAAAGGCATGCCAGGAGCGCTAGTGGACAAGAAGAGGAAGAAGTCTATAATCTTTCCTTGCCTGTAGCTGGAGCTCACTTGCCTATAACCTTAACCAATGACGATCTCAGGGGTTGCACCTCCCTTATGACGATGCCTTGGTCGTTTCAGCCGTCATAGCCAATTTCAATGTGCAAGGATACTAGTTGACAATGGAAGTTTGGCAAACATCTTGTTCATTTCGGCATTTGACAAGATGAAAATTGGGTAGTAAAAGCTACATCCATTTCACACTCCTCTGGTCAGATTTTGAGGAAACACAACACACACCCTTGGCTGGATCAAGTTGCTAGTGACCTTTGGAATAGAGCCCCACCATATTACTGTATGGCAAGATTTCATTGTGGTGGATTGCCTTTCGCCTTACAACGCGATCTTAGGTCGCCCAACTCTAGGAGGAATAAGGGCGATCACCTCAACTTATCACTTGAAGATGAAATTCCCCACTTCAATTGGGATAGGTGAAGTTAAGGGCAATCAGAAAATGGCCAGACAATGCTTCATCTCTGCCATGAAGATTGAATCTCCTCCCAAACCAAGAATCCAATAGCAATTATAGATCGTCGATGCTGAGATAAAGGCGTTAAGAGATGAGATGGAAAAGATTACCTTAGTGGACCCTAGAGAGTTGGAAAATACCAAACCTTTGGAAGAAGTTACTCTAATTTCTATTCATCCAGACCATCCAGACCAACACGTTATGATTGGGATCGAGTTAATTGAAGAATTACAGAGTGCTATGTTGAAATTTTTGAAAAAGAATTATGATGTCTTTGCATGGTCATAGGGCGACGTCCCAGGAATAGATACTCAAGTCATTACTCATAGACTATTTACCAATCCTTACTATCCTCTAGTTCGCTAGAAAATAAGAAAATTTGACCCCGAACAATTGAAAGTCATAGAAGAAGAGGTAACAAAACTCATCAAGACCAATGTTATTAGAGAGTCGCATTACCCGGATTGACTCGCCAAAGTTATTTTTACCCCCAAAAAGGAAAAAAGTGACGAGTATGTGTTGACTTCACCGACCTCAATAAGACATGTCCAAAAGATAATTTTTCTATGCCAAAAATTAACTTGATAGTTGATGCCACCTCCAAACATGAGCTTCTTAGCTTTATGAATGCCTTCTCCGGATATCACCAAATCAAGATACATCCGCCCGACATAGAGAAAACTTCTTTCATTATTGAGAGAGGGCTATACTGCTATATAGTTATGCCTTTTGGTTTGAAAAACGCGGGGGTGACGTACCATAGATTGGTAAATAAAATGTTCAGAGAGCTGATTAAGAAGACAATGGAAGTATACATAGATGATATGCTCGTTAAAAGCCTTAAAGGCTGCAGATCACATCGCCCACCTAGAGGAGGCATTCAGCGTTCTACAGAAGCACTGAATGATGCTAAATTCTTCCAAGTGCACTTTTGGTGTCTCCTAAGTCCCTCAGATTTTGGTGACCAAACGAGGGATCGAGGCAAACCTAGACCAGATACAAGTACCCTATTCACAATGAGTTCACCTAGAAACATTCACGAAGTACAACAATTGACTGGGCGAGTAGCTGTCCTTAACAGATTCGTTTACAAATCAGCTGACAAATGCCTACCATTCTTCAGGATCTTGAGAAAAAATCAAGTTATCTAGTGGAATGATGAATTTGAGGTAGCATTCCAACAACTTAAGAAGTATCTTGGCTCGGCTCTTTTGCTTACAGTACCCAGTACGGGCAATGAGCTCATCGTATACCTTTTTGTTTTGGCAACAGCAATAAGTACAATGCTTATCTGAGAAGAGGACAAAATACAAAAACCAGTATATTATGTAAGGAAAGTCCTAATGGGAGCCGAGACCAGGTACCTAAAAATTGAAAAGCTCGCTTATGCCCTTTTAATCGCTACTAGAAAATGTCGCCACTACTTTCAGGCATATCCTATTGTTGTCTTAATTGACTAGGACAGAATCCAGGATAGAACTCCGATGAAGACCTCGCCAAATGAAACTTATTCATAGACGGGTCATCAAAACAACACGATTATGGCGCAAGGTTGGTCCTCCAGACTCCTTCGAGCGAGCAGTTGGAGTATGCCATTCATATGGGGTTTAAAAGCTACCAACAATGAAGCCAAATATGAGGCTCTCCTCGCCAGACTCGGAGTTGCAACGGAATTAGAATTAGATTCCCTGGACGTCTTTAGTGATTCTCAACTTGTGGTGAACTAAGTCCAAGGGGATTATCTCGCCAAAGATACAAGGATGTTGACCTATTTAAACGAAGTGAATAATATGTTTGGGAAGATCAAAGACTTTAAAATTCATCAAATTTCGAGAGAAAAAAAAAAAGACGGATGCTCTAGCCAACCTCGCCTCAACCTTTGATTTTGTCTCAGATAGGAGTATACCCCAAGAGTTTTTAATAAACCCAATCATTGAGGTTGCCAAATCAGTTTGTCATATAGAAGCAGGCCCTACAAGGATGGACGACATTATCGTATATCTCGAGAATGGCATGCTACCTCCAAACAAATTCCAAGCTCGCCAAATCCAATACAAATCTACGAGGTTTTGCCTTCTCCATGGAACATTGTATAAAAGATCCTTTTCAAGGCCTCTCCTAAGGTGTCTCCGGCCTGAAGAAGGGGAATACGTGCTGAGAGAAATACACGAAGGTATTTGTGAAAATCATTTAGGGGCGAGATCATTAGTGAGAAAAATAGTTCGCCAAGGTTATTTTTGGCCACAAATGAAATGTGATGCGGCGACGTACACAAGGAAATGTGACAAATGCCAACGGTTTGCCCTGATTAGTCATCTCCCTTACACCGAGATGATCCCGATGACCAGCCCATGGCCATTTGCTCAGTAGGGCATAAACATATTTGGACCCCTACCTCAAGCCCTATTACAAAGGAAGTTCTTGATCGTTGCCATTGACTACTTCACAAAGTGGATAGAAGCCGAACCTCTTGCCAAGATCATAGAAAAAATATCAGGAAGTTTGTGTGGAAGAACATCATTTGTCAATTTGAAATTCTCAAGGTTATCATGTCGGAAATGCCAAGCAATTTGACAACGACGGGTTCAAGAAATTTGCTCAGACCTTGCCATCTCCCACCATTTCTATTCGCCTGACCATCCTCAAGCAAATGGCCAAGTGGAAGTCATAAATAGGACAATCTTGAGGAATTTGAAGACGAGATTGAAAAAATCCAAAGGTGAATGGGTGGAAGATTTGTTGAGCATACTTTGGGAGTACCATACAACGTGTAGAATTTCCCCTTGCAAGACACCGTTCTCTATGGTGTATGGGACAAAATCTGTTATACTAGTGGAAATAGGATTGTCGAGCTTCAGAACCTTAAATTTTGATAAGAAAAATAATGAAATTGAGCTAAAACTTAACCTTGACCTACTCGACGAAAAGAGGGAGCGAACTGAGATACGCCAAGCAGCTTACAAGCATCAAGTCCCCAAATACTACAATCAAAGAGTCAAACACAGATCTTTCTTGTCAAGCGACCTAGTCCTAAAAAAAATTACTTTGTCTACAAAGGAACCAAATGCAGGGAAGCTCGGTCCTACTTAGGAAGGCCCCTACAAAATTGTCAAAGTATCTAGACCAGGAACTTATTGGATGGAAGACATGGACGGGAAAGCCCTTCCTCACCTATGGAACTTCAAAAACTTAAAGAAATATTACTAGTAATGCGTCTAGTCTCCATGAGAATGAGATCGCCTAACCAATGCAACATCGTCCAAAGCTCCATTTGTATGGTTAATTTTTATGTCATGATTGCCTATCTTTATGAATTAATAAAATTTCTCCATTGATTTTATTGCCAAAGTTTTATGTCGTTCTTTTAAAGCGCCAGTTCTGTTGTAGTTAATATCAAGAACACCCATTCATTACGATAAGGTCTCTTGATCACCATTGTGGATATTGCCAATATCATGAACGCACATTCATTATGATAAGGTGTCTTGATCAACATTGTGGATATTGTCAATATCAAGAACGCACATTCATTACAATGTGATAAGGCATCTTGATCGCCATTGTGGATGTCGCCAATATCAAGAACACCCATTCGTTACGATATGATAAGGCATCTTGATCGCTATTGTGGATGTCGCCAATATCAAGAACGCCCATTCATTACGATGAAGCGTCTTGATCACCAACATGAAAGTCGCCTATATCAAGAACGCCAATTCATTACGATGAAGCGTCTTGATCGCCAACATGAAAGTCGCCTATATCAAAAACATCCATTCATTACAATGAAGCATCTTGATCGCCAACGTGAAAGTCGCCTATTTCAAGAACGCCCATTTATTACGATGAGGTGTCTTGATCACCAACGTGAAAGGCACCTATATCGAGATTGCCCATTTATTGAGAAATGACTATGCATCTAGGTCTCCAAAGCTTTGTGAATGTAAATGGACATCAGATATTTGCCTAACAGTTATGTTCACCCAAAAATGGTTATACAACCTCACTTTCGTATCGCCATTTAAAGCTCAGTTGGATCGCCACTATTTGAGTTACTTGCCTTGCTAAGTTCCCCTAGACAAAGTCTACCAAGTTCACTTCACCAATACAAGCTAAAAATTAAAGAAATTTCACTAAGAAGAAAGGGAGAATTACATTTCACTGGAGATAAAAATCATTTACAAATAGTTAAGGGGAAAAGGGATCGCCATCCTTTTCCTCCATCTCTCTCCTCTCTCCTCCTCTTGCTCGCCTTCCTCCTCTTCGAGCAAAGCAATGTCAAGCATCGAAACCTTTGCCAAAATACTTTGAGGAAGCATCTTCAACAGCCTCCTGAAAGTCTCTTGAAGATTTGAACTCTTTAATGGCCAGCTTTTGGGAATGAACCTCCTCGTCCCTCAGGTCTGCGTTTGACAACTCCAGCTTAGCCCACTTGTTCGCAATGGCATCGCGCTCCTACTTGACCTTATCCAGCTCCTTGGAGACCAGCTGATTCTAAACTTAAAGCTGGGTCATCTGCCCCTCAAGGTCAGCCGCAACCTTTTGGGTGCGTGTAAGCTCGTCTTCTAGGAAAATTCCGAAACCTGTTGAATGGTCGCCTCGTCGCTAAGTTTTTGACTGAGGCAAGCAAGAGAAGACCCGACCACAACCCCCTAAAAAATATGAAAAACTCATATTCAAGATTGCCTTTAAAGCAATTATTTTTAATAGATTACCTGTCCAAAAATGTGAAAAGTTTGGAGACCATCCGATCAAGTTCCAATTTATCCACTTCTTCCTTGTCGCAAGGAGGAACGCACGCCTTAAGAATTTTCTCAATTATGGCTGCACTCCTTAGCATGGTGACTTTGGGCCCCAAAGCAGCCACAGGGTTTATCGAGGTGCCCTCTTTAGGAGCCGCTGGCCTCGCCAATACGGGCTTCGGTTCGCTTGGTGTGGACTTGGCCTAACTCTAGGACTGGCATGGCCTCTTTTCCTTTAAAACTTTCCTCGTGGGGCAAGGTGACTGGAACCTCATCTCGTTTACGCTTTTCCCGAATGACGATTCCTTTAGTGGGAGGGGTAGACTTCACAGCCGAGCTTACATTCTTTGATTCCTTCGTTTTTTTGCTTTTCTTCTCCTCCACCTTCTTGGTGAGCTTGGAAAGGGTAATTCTCTTTGTCAAGGCTGCAAAATCAATACATACATTAGTCAATAAAAGAGATAAAACTCGTGAAAAAGATGAAGGCAATACCGTCCGATCTAAGCTCGGAGGGTACCCCTGAGTCCGACCAGGACTCAGATTTAGAGTCTGAGCTTGAGCTCGAACTAATTGGTAAAAAAAATCTAAGATTAGGTCTCGAACTTTTCTCCCTAACCACCTTAGCAAGGTTAAATCAGGAATATTAGGTAAGATCCTCCTTAATTCCTTCCTAATGGTTTCTAGGTATTCTAGTGATTTATCTCGATAATGGTTGTCACGCTGAATACGTTCATCTCGAGAGTGGCGGGACTTACCCGTATCCCCCGAAGAAGCAAGTACGCCCTTTGTAGGCCAGTCCTCGCCATTGTCCCCTTCACTGGATGCCATGGACTTCTGAGGGTCGAAGCTCCTACAAAAAGATGTGGACTTAACAAGTGCTGGAACTGAGTAGAGTCCCTTCTCATCTATAGAGCCAAAGACGTTGTTGAATATTTGTTGCTCGTCCCCGAATAGTCTGGGCAAATTATTGCAACTTTAATAATACTTGAAAATTTTTAAGAATATGAGAAAAACTCTAAGTAAATGTTGGAGCTAACCTGGGGTACTGATTGGACAGCATAATTATAGTCCAAGAGCCACTAAATTACCCTAAGTTGACCCTAGATTAGTTTAATTATATTTTTTTATTGTGATTCGTATTTACAGTTGTGTTCGAGTTCATTTTAGGTCAATGTTGATAAAAAGAAATAATTGAGCCATAAAAGTACAACGGACTACGGACACGTGTATCGAGAGCCATTGCCAAAAATTATCTTGAAGAAAAATATTCATCCGTAGCTCGGAATCAAAGAAGGGTAAAATTGTACTTAGCGTTCGAACTCCAGTGTAAGAAGGAATCTACCGTTCGAACTTTGGGAAAAAAATCCAAAAGTTGTGCTTACCGTTCGAAAGCTATAACACAAAAGAAATGGGCGTTCAAACTCCAAGAAGAAAAATGGGTAACCACCGTTCGAACCCTTTGTGCAGCGTTTAAAGATACCGAAAGTTGAAAATTGAGATTTTGCCTTACCGTTCGAACTCTATGTGCAGCATTCGAACGATGGACAAGAATTTATAACTT
>BRYE01000005.1:17982811-17995311 GCA_030159115.1 Actinidia arguta var. hypoleuca | reverse complement strand
AGATGGTGGATGTTGTATTTTTTAGATGTTCCATGCACCCAATTGTGCTCATTAAAAGAAAGTAATCTCGGAACTTCTACAAAGGTATAGGAAGATGTAGAGTAAGATTGCAAAGATGCAAAGAACGGAGATGAAGTTGTGGGCAAACATTGGCGATTTGACCACATTGGAAAAAATTAGAGAGTTTAGAGATACAATTTAAAACATAAAATCAATAAGGGCTAAATTAAGAATGGGGCAAACATTAATAGAAAAAGTGTATATTCCCCTTGGATCCGGGTGGGGTTACCACGTACTACACTGTCCTACTAGTTCTTGACGTTTACCGTTAAAAAACATAAACGGATATCAGGTCTGGGGGCCACATTAAGAAAACCTTAAGTTCATGCTTGTTTTGAAAATTGAATTTGACAGATTAAAAATTCAGTTGAATTTAAAGTTGGGTAATAAATTCAGTCAAATTATTAATATTGTGAAATCTCAATATACACTTGTTTATTTTACAATGGATATTGGTGTTGAATTTGTTGTGGTAAAAATCTGGGAGAACAACCAACAGTCAGAATTGCTCATCGGCCTCGGCGCTAGACCTCGGCTAAAGCTAGGCGACCTGCACAGCAATGAGCAAAGGTTATCGGTCGGGGTGAGGCCGCTCAAAATCCCTCCGGCGTAGGAATCAGATCAAGGCGACCAGGAAATAAATTAAGGCAGTATGGAGAGCACGACAATGAAAGTGTGGTGCCTGTGTTGAGCGTACCTTTTTGGTTATGGGGGAGCGGCCTTTATATAGACAGGAGTACTGAGCCGTGTCAGTGTAGTATGGCGAATTCCTCGGAAGGATAAGCATGGAAGGATATCCCAATTAAATCTGGAGACTAATCAGGAGTGTGTCAAATGGTGATCAATCCGTAATCATAGGAGTCATTATGGAGTTGGAGTCTTTTGAAAACAGTTCTCTTGTAGAGGTGGAACTCTTCATGGAGGAGGACTCTAGTCAGGTAGTCTTGTGATGACAGACCTCTAATGGAGATGGAGCCTTTTTGGAGAACCAAGTTTTTGAGGAGACGCCTCTGCCTTGGGTGAGGTAGATCTCCTCGCCTTATGGCGATCTGGTGGGAATATGGTATGGAGCTCAATTTATTGATAATATGAGGCGACCATGAATGTGAGTTTGAAACTTTTGAGCGACGTGCCTTGCTCGGATTATCTTATGATTCAGGACTTGTTCGAATCATTCCACATCAGTAGCCCCTACTCAAAAGTGCCGAGACAGTTGGGACCTTTGAGTAAAAGCATTAAAAGTCGTGGATTCCGCGTGGGCGCGCATTAAATGCACTCCTCCTCTTGGGTCGACACGTGGACAGGCATTAAGTTTTGCAGGGAAGTTTGAACGAAAAGGGCGGCTCCATAATGATGAGTTTTGGCGGTATTGATGGTACAGGGCTCGAATTTCAAAAGGAATTTCAAAAGGCAGCCTAATCTGGGCCATTGAAGTGGATGGATCTCATCCGTCATTTTTCCCTATATATAAGAGACCCCACCCATTCATTTTACCATTTTCTACCAAGCCAACATCACTCGCTCTCCTAGTTTTCGTTTGTGGTCACTCTTCCTATTTCGAGTTTCCTCTTGCCTCTGCCTGTGGTCGCCTACGTTTCTTAGCACAGTAAGTAACCCAGCTTTCTTCTTTTGTTCTTAGTTTTATGTCCCATAGGTCTAAGGTGAGTCCATCGAATTTGGATTATCTACCCTTGTGGATATCCGACCATTTAGGAGAAGGTTCGTCATACATTACTGACGAAATTAGACAATCTCCCAGGTCGCCAATGGAAGACCCATCCATTGCTGAGGTCGCCCCTTTAGGTGATGTCCACCCTTCTGTAACGAAAGAGCACAACACTATGACTCCCGAGGAGCTGGACTTGCTCGGGAGACTTATTCCTTTCCTCAGGGCGTCCAGCTCAGACTTCCCGAGGAGGATGAAACCATTCTTTCTACCCGCCCTGGCGAGGTAGCCTTCTACGAGGCCGCCTTTCCTACGAGCCTCCGTTTTCCCATTCCTTTAATAATTAGGTTAATTTTGCTATTTTATAAAATTTGTCCTGCTCAGCTCATCCCCAACTCGTGGCGCAGTATCGTCGGCGCTGTGTCGTTGTGGCGAGTTCACAAGTATTCGATGACTCTTGCCGAGTTTAGGAATATTTTTTCTCTCAATAATAATCCTAAGCCAGACCAAGGGTGGTTCTATTTCGGCGAGGTACAAGAGAACTATCCTCGGAGGGTACCCCAGCAATGTGAAGGGGTGGAAAAACAAATTCTTCTTCGCCTCCGGGGATAGTTGGGAGCTTTTTGATGAAGAACCTCGGGAGGGAGTACCACGGATTCCGAGGTCGTGGAGAACTCCAGGTCGGTTTTTTATTTTGTCAATTTTGGTTTATTGATTAATAAGGTTGGTATTAACATGGGTCTCTTTTTAGATAAACGCTGCAACGAGTTGCCCACGTTGCTGGCATACGAGCAGGAATTTTATGATGAAATTTCACAATTGGTGGCGGCACGTGGGCGCTACATGGTCCCCATGCTTCTAAAAACCAAGGCCTTTCGTCGGGTTTTTAGCTTGCCCGATCCTACGGAATCAGGAACAGAGGGCGAGCATCCGCGAGCGTCATCGACGTCGGGTGAAGAGGGTGAGTCCCTGTAATACCCCAAACCCATAAATTTCTTTTATTCATGCCTTAATGTAAAATTTAATCCTATTAGGACCTAATTGTAAGTATTTTAGGGTCAAAGTGGTCAAAAGTGACCAAAATAGATTAAATGACCAATTAGGAGGAAGGTTGTAACAAGAAAAGGGTGGAGGTGGGCACATGGGATTGAATCCCATGTGTTTCTTTCAAAACACCAAGCCAAACACACACACACACAAAAATTCGGAGAGAGAGAGAGAGAGAAGAAGAAAGAAAGGAAGAAGAAGAAAGGAAGAGAAGAAGAAGCTTGGAGAGAGAGAGTTCAAATTCCAAGCCTAAGGAAGCCATTGAAAGCTCTACCAAGCTTGAGGAGGTGAGAAAATCTATTTTTATGTATATGTATAAGTTGAAGAAATTGGGTTATACCTTAGATACCTTTAGGTAAGCCCAATGTTGAGTTTATAGGACTCCCTTAAGTCCCAATTGAAGCATATTGAAGCTCAATTCAAAGAAATTAAATGCTAGAAACAAAAATCCCAAATTTCTAAATGTTAGGGTTTTTGAAACTTTAACCTTAGATCTACCATGCTAGGGTTAGTTTTGAGGTTTGAGTTATTGTTTTCTCTTGAGTGTGTAGTTGAGCCATAAAAACTTTGGTGAAGTTTGGATTAAGATTGGATAAGTTTTTGATAAGTTTCGTGCCAATTCTGCTGCTGCGCGCGACTGGCGTTGGAACGCCCAGGCGTTGGAACGCCACGTTGGAACGTCCAGAGTTAGGATTTTCATTTTTGCCCAGGCGTTGGAACGCCACGTTGGAACGTCCAGAGTTAGGATTTTCATTTTTGCCCAGGCGTTGGAACGCCACGTTGGAACGTCCAGAGTTAGGATTTTCATTTTTGCCTAGGCGTTGGAACGCCACGTTGGAACGCCTGACGTTCGAACGCCACGTTCGAACGCCAGACCATTTTCAGCCCAGACACTGTTTTGTAAAACGGGCATAACTTTCTCTAGAAAATTCGGATTGAGACACCGTTTGAAGCGTTGGAAAATAGACTCGTAGAACTTTCTAATAATATAAAGTTTACAATTTAATTCCATATATATTATGAGATATTGAAGTTTAAAGTCGACCTAAGCTTTTACCAACAACACAATTTTCTTTAGAAATTAGTCCTTATTCAATTGAGCATAACTTATTCATTTGAGATGCGTTTCAAGCTCATGACCTACCAAATTGAAGGTCATTAAGTCTATTTTCAAATGATATTGACCTAGGAGGTATATTTATTGTCATGGGGTAAATGGGATACGATGAAGGAGCTATAGACAAGTGTTGCCTTTGGCCATTAATAGTCAACCTAGG
This sequence comes from Actinidia arguta var. hypoleuca, assembly GCA_030159115.1. Taxonomy (NCBI): domain Eukaryota; kingdom Viridiplantae; phylum Streptophyta; class Magnoliopsida; order Ericales; family Actinidiaceae; genus Actinidia; species Actinidia arguta. Next base: position 17,991,261 of record BRYE01000005.1, on the reverse strand, counting down.
ATCCTTAAACCTATTCCTAGGAGTGTCGCCCTAGGGCGTAGGTTATCCTTGAGCGAGAATACCTTTAGTCAAGTCGAGAGTTGTTATATTAGTTTTAAACCTTTTCGATCATAGTATTGACATTTTGTATCGTATGTCATATATGTGTAGGAACGCCAAGTGTAGCACTTAGCCAAGGAAACCAAGGTGAGTAACACGATGCCATGGACAAAACCTATGTATCTTCAAAAGTGTTTTCAATACGTACTATGTTATATGTAACTATTTTTCCATGCTTTTAATGCATCAATGATTATGTTCTAAATATGAATGCCATGCCTTTCAAAGTATTCAATGTTACTATGCTATGTATTGAAATCCATGGATGCATGATTTACAAGAAAAGCTAAGTATGTTCAAGATAAGCAAGTATAGTGACACTCGGGGTCCCCCGTGGTGGGACTTTAATCTAGCCTAAGGTCCTAAGGTAGATGGGGGACATTAAATAAGTTCCATCTACACAGTGAGATATCTCTGGCCAAAAGAGCCACCCGACCTATATGGTCACCCAGTTCAGCCGAGTTGTCATAGTTTCAGTATATGATATGTACAAGTACAAAAGCAAGTATGCCAAGATTCTGTGAGCTTCAAGTTTATGAAAGTCTATGTTTTCAGAAAAGATATGTATGCTCACATGTTTAAGCTAAATGATATGAGTATGTTATGAAATAATCCATGGTATTTTATGTTCATGCATCTGTTGTTATTCACTAAGCTTTTAGCTTACGTTTTCGAAAACCTTTTCAGGAGACCAGTCCGAGGAGCAGTAAGAAGAAGATAGCAAGTAGACTTTAGTTTTGTGGCCAATGGCCTTATGTTATTTTGTAAGGGCTAGACCCTATATTATGTAATGATGTATGTAGAAAGTTTAAAACTTAGGCACAGCTCTGTATACAGTGTGCACACTCTATTTTATTATTTTCAGTATTATGACGCTTCCGCAAAAGAAAAAGAAAAAGAAAAATTATACCAATTTGAACGAGTATGCACAAGTTAAAGATAAGTAGGCCTTGGCGGCAAGCCGCCGGTCGGTGACGAACCGTCGATCCGCATAGACCGGGTTGCGGGGCGTTACAGTCCCGCTCTTCCCGTGGTGAACCCCTTCAAGACGGCCAACCCCGAGAGGACTCAATAAAATATCTAGGAATTGTTAGGAGGGAACTGAGGAGGGCTGTTCTTTACATTCCCGACCTAACTTTATTAAGATGGTCGGGGGGAAAAATTCGAGACCCCGTTTTAAAATTTTATTCGGCTTTGGGATCGAGCTCGGACTCGACATCGGAATCCTGGTCGGATTCCGAGCTATCCCCCGAGCTTAAATCAGATGGTATTACTATCCTTATTGATTATTTTTTACGTCTGATTTATATCTTCTTTTTCTTTTGGCAGCTATGTCGAAGAGGATTAGCCTAAAGAAGCTCGGCGAGCGGGTGGAGAGAGCCCGAGACGAGAGTTCTTCCAAAAAATCTACTCCTACTCCTGCAAAGGGGGTGGTCATTGGCGAGAAGCGCCCAGTGGAAGAACCTCCCACCTCGCCGAGTAAGAAGGCGAAGTCCGGGGATAATCCCAAGGGCAAAGGGCAAGCCCCCATCCCTGAACCCAAAAAGAAGTTTGGTTCGGCAAGCCATCCTTGGGGCCCTTCTTTTGGACCCGGGGAGGGGAGCTCGCCCTCGTTGGGTATAGCTCTTGGTCCGAGGGCTTCCATTCTGGGGAGCCCTTCCGTGGCTGAAAAGATCCTTTGAGGGGTAATCCCTCCTACGGATCAAGAAAAGGTGGGGCAGCTCTCTCTGGACCAGACTGCCTCAAAATTTTTCCAAGCTCTCGGCCAGGTATTATTTTGATACTAACTTCTATTAGGTTTGTTTGTAGCAGGCGCTTGTGTTCGAATCTTCTCTGGCGGTGAAAAGCAGGGAGACCATTGAGGAGGCATCCCTTCAACAGGGGCGAGCTGCCTCTTTGGATATTGAAGTTTCCCATCTACAGAAGTTATTCGTCGATCTGGAGCAGCAACTGGCCGAGGCGTGAGCTCGGGAGCAGCAGGTTGGCAACGAGTTCGCCAAACTCAAGGCTGAAAGGGACACCTTTTCCGATAATCTGTCAAAGGCAGGGCTTTTGGTTGAGGATTTGAGGGGAAGAGTGGAGCGTGCTGGAAAGCTGGTTGTTGAAGAATTTAAATCCTCGTCAGATTTCTCCGAGGCTATTGAAAGTGCCTCCTCGAAGTATTTTGGCGAAGGGTTTGATTTCTGCAAACGACAGCTCTGCCACCACCATCCCGACCTGGCCATAGACTTGGAGGAGATGCGTCTCGATCTCGACCTGCTCGCCTAGAAGGATGAGGAAGAAGGGGAAGGGGGCGAGGAAGAAACAGTTGAAAAAGGAGATGCGAATCCTCCGGGCGACGCAGATCCTCAAGGCGATAACCCTCCCCCTTTAACATAAATGGAAAATGTAATTCGAACATATATTTGAATATAAATGTTACGATTTCCTCCTTTGTAATTTTGAATCTTTTTTGGCAATTTTGGCGATGCGAAATACTTTAGCTTGTGTACTTTTACTTGAATATTGGCGACCTAATATAGGAGTTCTAGACATCATTTTCCAATGATATGGCAACTTTAAATTGGCGAGCAAGATGCCTTTATCTTTCGATGAACTGGCGACCTTGAGTAGGTGACCAAGATGCCTCTGTCATCTTTCGATGAACTAGCAATCTCGATTAGGCAATCAAGATGCCTCTGTCATCCTTTGATGAACTGGCGATCTTGAGTAGGCGACCAAGATGCCTCCGTCATCTTTCATTGAACTGGCGATCCCGATTAGGCGACCAAGATGCCTCCGTCATCTTTTGATGAACTGGCGATCTTGAGAAGGCGACCAAAATGCCTCCGTCATCTTTCGATGAACTGGCGATCTCGATTAGGCGACCAAGATGTCTCCATCTTTTGATGAACTAGCGATCTTGAGTAAGCGACCAAGATGCCTCCATCATCTTTCGATGAACTGGCGATCTTGAGTGGCGTCCTCCACCCTCTAATTGGTGATGACTGAAATAAACTAGAGAAGTTTTATTACTTGGAATAAAATCTAGGAATCATTACAAGTATTTCACCCAGGAGAGCTATATGTCATTGGAAATATTTCTTCAAATGCTCAGCATTCCAAGGATGGGGGAGTGTTTTTCCGTTCATATCTTCTAATCAATAGGTCCCTGGTCTAGATACCTTGATGACCTTATAAGGGCCTTCCCATGTTGGTCCTAGTTTTCCAACATTTGGCTCTTTGGTTGATAGGGTAACTTTTCGCAGAACTAGGCGTATGCCCGCTTGTTCCCGTTTTTCTTCAAGGAGGTCGAGGTTGAGTCTCAGCTCGCCTTCATTGTTATCCTTGTCAAAGTTTGAAGTTCTGAAATTCGGCATTCCGATTTTGACAGATATCACTAATTTAGTTCCGTAAACCATGGAATAAGGTGTTTCACCAGTAGGAATCCTACTAGTCGTGTGATATGCCCGTAATATGCTTGGCAAGTCTTCTACCCACTCTCCTTTGGATTTCTCCAATCTCGTTTTTAAATTTCTCTGGATGGTTCTGTTAGTGACCTCTACTTGGCCATTGGCTTGAGGATGACCAAGCGAGGAGAAATGATGTCATATGGCGAGGTTCGAGTAGAATTGCCTGAATCCGTCATTGTCGAATTGCCTAGCATTATCCGAGATGGAACTTTGGGAATTCCAAACCGGCAGATGTTATTCTTCCACACAAAATTCTTTGTATTCTTTTCGGTGATTTTGGCTAACGATTCGACTTCCACCCACTTCATGAAGTAATCAATAGCAACGATTAAGAATTTCTTTTGTAAGGGAGCTTGAGGCAAAGGCCCCCGTATGTCGATTTCCCATTGGGCAAATGGCCATGGGCTGTTAATTGGCACCATATCGGTATGGGAAAGGTGGTTGGATGGAGCGAACCTTTGGCATTTGTAGCATTCCCTAGTGTATTTTGCTGCATCTCGTCCCATCTGGGGCCAGAAGTAGCCCTGGTGAATCGCCTTTCGTACCAGTGACCTCGCCCTAAATGATTTTCGCAGATGCCTTCGTGGATTTCCCTTATCACATAATTGGCTTCGTCAGGTCGGAGACATCTTAGGAGAGGACCAGAGAAGGATCATTTATATAAATTTCCTTGAAGCATGCAGACCTTGCAGATCTATAGCGAATTCGGCGAGCTTGGAGTTTATCTGCTGGTAGTGTTCCGTTCTGAATGTAAACGATGATCTCATCCATCCATGTCGGGTCCGTTTCTATTGTACAGATGGGTTTGGCGACCTCAATACTTGGTTTGGACAGAAATTCCAAGGGTATACTTCTGTCTGATATGAAATCTAAAGTTGAAGCAAGATTGGCTAGGGCATCCGCTTTTCTGTTTTCTTCTCTAGGGATCTGTTGAATAGTGAACTTTTTGATCTTTTGGGTTAAGCATTTGACTTCATCCAAATAAGCTGCCATCCGTACGTCTCTGGCGAGGTAATCTCCCTGAACTTGGTTGGTCACTAGTTGAGAATCACTGTAGGCTTCAATTGACCTGACGTTCAATTTTGTGGCCACTCGTAATCCAACGAGGAATGCTTCGTACTCAGCTTCATTGTTGGTTACTTTAAACCCAATCCGTATAGCGTATTCCATTTGTTCACCTGTCGGGGTTTGGAGAACAAGCCCTGTACCACATCCGTGTTGATTGGAAGACCCATCTACAAACAATCTCCATTTGTCAGACTCTTCCCCTGAACTATCGAGGCGTTTTTTCGAGCTTTCGAGGTCTTTTTCTAAGTTTGGAATCTCTGCCTCCGAGAGTTCTGTATCAGGCTCGTGAGTGGATTCAGCCACGAAGTCGGCTAAAGCTTGGGCTTTTATTGCCGTCCTCGGTTTGTAGTCAATATGGAATTCACTTAACTCAATAGACCATTTCAGGAGTCTCCCCGAGGTATCTGGTCATTGGAGAATTTAACAGTTGATCAGTCAGCACGGTGATGGGATGGGCTTGGAAATAATGACGAAGTTTTTTGGCGGCGATTAAGAGGGCGTAGGCGAGCTTTTCAATCATTACGTATTTGTTCTCAGCGCCTATCAGGACCTTACTAACATAATATACCAGTTTTTGGACATGGTCCACTTCTCGAATGAGCACAGCACTTACTGTCGTAGGTGAAACGGAGAGATACATGAACATTTATTTGCCCGTGGTCGGAACCACAAATAGAGGAGGTGATCCTAAATACTTTTTGAGTTGTTGAAACGCTTCCTCCGATTCTTCTGTCCACTGAAAATTTATGTTTTTCCTTAGAATTTTGAAAAACGGTAAACATCTGTCTGCTAATTTGGAGACAAACCGGTTGAGGGCGGTTACCCGCCCAGTTAACTGCTGAACTTCACGGATATTTTTGGGCGAGCTCATCCTGAGTAGAGCTCGGATTTGGTCCGGGTTAGCTTCAATCCCTCGTTTGGTTACCAAGAACCCCAAGAATTTTTCGGATGAGACGCCAAAAATGCACTTGGAAAGATTTAACATCATCCAGTGTTTCCTCAGAATGTTGAAGGTTTTTTCAAGGTGGGCGATGTGTTTTTCTGCTTCGAGGCTTTTGACGAGCATGTCGTCTATATATACTTCCATGGTCTTTCCAATCAGTTCTTTGAACATCTTGTTCACCAATCTTTGATAAGTAGCCCCAGCATTTTTGAGACCAAATGACATGACCTTGTAGCAATACAATCCTCGTTCTGTAATAAATGAAGTTTTTTCTACGTCGGGGGGAAACATCTTGATCTGGTGATATCCTGAGAAGGCATCCATGAAGCTAAGAAGCTCGTGCTTAGATGTGGCGTCGACTATTAAATCCATTTTTGGTAGAGGGAAACTGTCTTTTGGGCACGCCTTGTTGAGATCAGTATAGTCAATGCATACTCTCCACTTCCTCCCCTTTTTTGGGGCGACGACGACATTAGCTAACCATTCAGGGTAATGGGCTTCTTTGATAACTTTAGCTCTGATGAGTTTGGCGACTTCCTCGTTGATTACTCGGAGCCACTCAGGGGTGAATTTTCTTCTCTTCTAGCGAACTAGAGGATTTGCCGGATTGGTATGTAATTTATGCATGGCGATCTGGGGATCAATACCCGGGACGTCACCTTGGGACCAGGCAAAAATATCGAAGTTTCTTCTTAAGAATTTCACCAAAGCACTGCACAATTCTTCGGTAAGTTCTGTTCCGATCATAACATGGCGATTAGGATATTCAGGATGTATGGAGATTGGGGTAGTTTCTTTAAGGGGTTTAGTGTTTTCGGTTTCTCGGGGATCCATCAAGACCACCTGTTCCACTTCGTCCCTCAGAGGTTCCATCTCGCCATCGTTGATCGGTAATTGCTATTTGGTATTCGGCACTGGGGAGGTTTCGACCTTCATAGCCGAAATAAAACATTGTCTAGCCACTTTCTGGTCGCCCCGCACCTCGCCCACTCCTGCTGAAGTGGAAAACTTCATTTTCAGGTGGTAGGTTGAGGTGATCGCCCTAGTTCCACCTAGAGTTGGGTGACCTAAAATGGCATTGTAGGGGGAAGGGCAATCTACCACGATGAAGTCCTGCCAAACTGTAGTTTGGCGAGGTTCAGTCCCTAAAGTAACTGGCAACTTGACCCATCCCAGCGGATGAGTCAGATTTCCTCCAAATCCTACCAAAGGTGTCAGGAAGGGCTGCAATTTGTCGAGCCCTATTTTCATCTTTTCGAATGCTGATATGAACAGAATATCAGCCGAACTACCATTATCGACCAAAATTCTTTAGACGGTAAAATTGGCGATGATGGCTGAAACGACTAGGGCGTCGTCATGAGGCAGGTGCAGGCCTCTCAGGTCATCATTGTTGAAGATAATTGGTGGGTGGACATCGATCATTGGCGAGGAGAGGTTATAAACTTCTTCAGACAACCTGTCAGCACTCTTGGCGTGCCTTTTTCTGGATGAATTCGAACTTCCTCTTGATCCAAATCCGCCATGTATTACCTGAATGTCTCCAGCAGTGGGTTGATTGCCACCGTATCTTCTTTCCGGAGAATTGGGGGAAGGGCAATTAATGTACTTCCTCAGATACCCTCTTTTGATGAGGTCGGCTATTTGTTCCTTTAGATGAAAATAGTTTTCGGTGTTATGGCCATGGTCTTGGTGAAACTCGCAGTATTTGTTTTTATTTCTCTTTCGGGGATCAGTCTTGATTTTTGTGGGCCACTTGACGAACTCTTCATGATTGATCTCTGTAAGAACCTGAGCAATAGGAGCATTAAGCGGGGGTAACACCAGCTCCGTGTGGCGAGGTGGAGTACGAGGTCGCCTTTCACTGGTTCGCCTCAAGTCCCGATTAGGCTTCTTGCTCCTCCGTTCATCGTCCCTATAATTAGATCGCCTTGTATCAGGCTCTTTCCTCTTATGGTCATCCTTTCCTCTTCGCCTTCGTTTGGCTTCGGTCAATTCCTCCGCGGCGATGTACTTATCAGCTTTACTTTGGAGAACGGACAACGTCTCGAGAACATTCTTGGACAGAGAATCGAATAAGGGACCTGGGCGAAGCCCCTCCATCATTGCCATGACGACCACTTTGTCGTTGGGATCTTCAACTTCTAATATGGCTTGGTTAAATCGTTTTGCATAATCTTTCAGGTTTTCTATCTCCTTCTGGTAGATAGTGAAAAGGTGGGACGCATTCTTCTGCCAGACCCTACAGCTTATGAAATTGGCGACGAAAAGTCTGCTCAGATCGCCAAATGAATCGATGGTTCTGGGAGCTAACTTCCGGAACCATGACCTCGCCGGGCCCTTTAGTGTAGCGCAAAAAGCTTTGCACATGACTTCGTCCGAGTACCCTTGGAGATGCATCAGTTTTTTATAAGAATCTAGGTGATCCATAGGAACTGTTTTGCCTTCGTAGATCCTGAGCTGAGTAGGCAGTTTGAATCTGGATGACACCTTGGCTCTCATTATCCTTTGGGTGAAAGGTGGTTCAGCTTGTCTGATCAAAGCGTCTACGGTTATTGGGGCACTGGTCCCCGTGTTGATGGCGTCTAAGCGGGCATCCAGATCTGATGCAGGAAGAAAATTCACGTTATTATTTATTAATTCTTGTATTTTATAATTTTATAATTAGTTATCTTTTTATTTTAAGTTAATTAGAATTTATTTAATTAGGAATTTTTATTATATTAGGAGTTTTGTTTTAGATTTTATTAGTTATCAGATTAGATTAGATTAGATTTTAATAGTTATCAAATAGTAGTACTTTAGTAGGTTTAGAATTGTAGTTTTCTTTCTATTATAAATAAGCATGTAATCTTATTTATAGAAGAGAAGTTGATTGATTAATAAAA
>BRYE01000005.1:17960311-17965311 GCA_030159115.1 Actinidia arguta var. hypoleuca | reverse complement strand
GACATGGATGGACGATATCATTGCATACCTCCAAGATGGGGCATTACTTGATGACAAGCTCCGAGCTTGCAGTATACATTACCGATCTGGAAAATTTTGTCTATTTCATAGAATTATATACAAGAGATCCTTCTCGGGCCTACTCTTACGATGTCTCCGACCTAAAGAAGCAGAATATGCTCAGAGAAATTCACGAAGACATCTGTGAAAATCATTCTGGGCGCGAGATCACTAGTAAGGAAAATAGTTCACCAAGGCTACTTCTGGCCTCAAATGGAAAAAGGACGTAGCGACATACACAAGTAAATGTGACAAATGCCAAAGATTTGCTCCTGTAAGTCGTCTCCCTCATACCGAGATAGTGCTAGTAACCAGCCCATGCCCATTTGCTCAGTGGGATGTTGACATTCTTAGGCCTCTGCCTTAAGCTCCATTGCAAAGGAAGTTCTTAATCATCGCCATTGATTACTTCACAGAGTGGATAGAAGTAGAGCCTCTCGCCAAGATCAAAGAAAGAAACACCAGAAACTTCATTTGGAAAAACGTCATTTGTTAGTTTAGAATTCCCAAGGTAATCATCTCGGACAACGCTAGATAATTTGACAACGACGTATTCAAATTGTTTTGCTCGGACCTCACCATCTCCCATCATTTTTCATCACCAGATCATCCTTAGGCTAACGGCCAAGTGGAAATCACCAATAGAATAATCTTAAGGAACTTGAAGATGAGATTTGAAAAATTCAAAAGTGAGTGGGTAGAGGATCTTCTAAGCGTACTCTAGACTTACTATACGACAAGCAGAATACTTACGAGTGAGACTTTGTACTCCATGGTCTATGGAACAAAATCAGTTATACCATTGAAAATAGGGATGCCAAACTTCAGAACCTCTAATTTCGACAAGGAGAACAATGACGCCGAGCTAAGACTCAACTTTGATCTCCTTGACGAGAGAAGGGAATGAGTTGAGGTACGTCAAGCAGCTTACAAGAACTAGGTCGTCAAATACTATAATTAGAGGGTCAAACACAAATCTTTTCTACCTAGTGATTTAGTCTTGAGAAAGATTACTCTATCCACTAAGGAGCTGAACGCCGGGAAGCTTGGTCCTACCTGGGAAGGTCCATGCAAAGTCATCAAAGTGTCAAGGCCTAGAACATGTTGGCTAGAAAACATGAGTGGAAGGGCATTACCTCATTCATGGAATGCCGAACATTTGAAGAAATATTACCAGTGAATCTTCTGGCCACCATGAGAAGGAGATCGCATGTGCCAACATGTTTATAATCGCCATTCTTGTATCTCCAAATTTGTAATGATCACCAAACTCTTCCAGATAAGTAATAAAAGTCCTCCAGTTTGATTTTTTTCCATTATTCACCGTGAGTTATGTTGCCAAGTATAGATTTTATTTTGCCAATATCAAGAACGCACATTCATCGCAAGATGATAGGGTGTCTTGATCGCCATTGTGGATGTCGCCTATATCAAGAATTCACATTCATCGCAAGGTGATAAGGCATTTTGATCACCATTGTGGATGTCGCCTATATCAAGAACGCATATTCATCGCAAGATGACAAGGTGTCTTGATCACAAGTTGAAGTGATTGCCAATTTTTATGTCGCCAAGATCATGATTGCCTATTCATTGAGATGATAAGGCACTTTGATCGCCAATTCTAATAATTATCAAGATCAAGTTGTATTACTGCCAATATTAAGATCGCAAATGAATCATATATTAAAGCAATTTGAATTCTTCTAAGGTCGTCTATTAATCAAATTTGCCAATTGATCTCAGTTTTATGTGACATCGCCTCTCTCATATATTCAAAAAGCATTCAGCTCGCCAACCAATCTATTCAAGATTATATAATTGGATTGTGTCCATCTATGTTCCCTAAGTTCGACAGATTCGTTTCATCAGTTCAAACGTTTGGATTTATCTTGCCAGTCTGAGTTATGTTCGCCATTTCATGATGTCGTTGATACAAGTAGGAAATTAGCTATAAAATACAACGCATGTGAAAAATGAGTTCATTGAAAATTATGATTGCAGAGCCATTACAGGGATGAAAATTTTTATAAAAATTGTACAAGTGTTCAAGGAGAGAGGGGGCTGGTATATTCTTTGCCCTTCTCTTGTTCGTCCCCTTTCTCCTTGTTCCCCTCTTCCTCGGATTCAGTCTCTTCTCGCTTGATCAGGTCCCGATCCATTTCCATGCTATCGAGGTTTATGCCGAGATTAGGATGGTAGTAGACAAGTTGCCTCTTGCAAAAATCAAAACCCTCGCCAAAGTATGCAGATGCCGAAGTTACTACGGCCTCTTAAAAATCATCATAAGATTTGAAATCCTCGACGGCCTTCTTCTTGGCAAGGACTTTGTTCTTTTTTAGATTGGCCACTTCCGCCTCCAACCTCGCCATAGCTTCAGATTTTTCCTTGAGATCCTCGATTGCCTTTTGCTCTTGCTCGCTGAAAACAGCTACAAGCTTTTCCAATTTCGTGATCTGGCTTTGAGCTCAGACCATCTCGAGTTCAACTGAGTCTGCTCAAGCAAGATGAAATGCAAGGTCATTACCAATGTCCCTACTCCAGACGACGAGGGACAACCCGAGCATGACCACCTGCTATAAATGAGTTTCTGTGAGCACCTTGAATTTAATAATAATATGAAAAACTAAAAATGAAAGAGAACAGATACCTGGCCGAGGATGTGAAGGAGTTTGGAGACCACCTGATCCAAGGAGAGTTTATCTACTTTCTCCTATCGGCAAGAAGGATCATCCTGAATAGAATTTTCTCTGCCACAGCAGCACTCACCATGATAGAGGCTCCAGGTCCCAGCATGCCACTAGGTTTGGCCAAGGTGCCCTCTCCAGCAACTGGCCGCTTAGGATCTCGACTTGTCCCCTTATTGGATTTGGTCTTTTTAACTTCGGATGGGGGCATGGCTTCTTTCCCCTTAGAATCATTAATTTTGTCTTTCTTACTGGGCGAGGACTCAGGGACCTCTTCCCGAGGTCATTTCTCACGAATCATCACGCCCTTGGTGGACGAAGTGGTAGTCTTGGACCTCTCTTGGGCCTTTTTCTCCTCTACTTTTTGGGTGAGTTTTGACAGACTAGTCCTTTTTAACATAGCTGCAAAACAAAGACCAATGTCAATACAAGAAAAAGATGAAACATGTTACAAAAAATTGAGATACTACCACCCGATCTAAGCTTGTGAGGCAGCGTAGCCTTGGGTCTGGTCAGGACTCTGATCTAGAGTCTGAGCTGGAGCTCAAACTAGATGGTGCCAAATTTAATATGAGATTCTAGACTTTCCCCCCTAACTACCTTTGCAGGTTCAAATCAAGAAGGCGAGGTAATATCCTCCTCATCTCCTTTCCGATGGTTCCTATATATTCTACAGATTCATCTCGGAAGTGTTCATCTCGAGAAAACCAATTTTTTTTTATAAAAAGAATCCACACAAAACTAACTTGGTTAACTCTATAACATTTAGGGTCAAGTTCCTTTTCTTGTAAATTACATGACAAGCTTCCCATGATTTGATAAATACAACGACTGTCCTTCATGCTTTTTAAATTATAGTAACCCCTGCTACTTCAATTGATCATAGATTAAAATTCCCCTCCAATTTTCCATCCATGCCATAGATTGAAAATATATTGTTATTGTTGTGGTAAAAATATGGGGAGAGCAACCAATAGTCAGAATTGCTTGATAATGATCTCGTTATTGACCTCGTCAATCTGCACAATGGAACAAACGTTACAGGCCAGGGTGAGGCCACTCCAAACCCTTCCGCCATGGAGATGAGACCAACTAAATTGACTAGACAAAGTACAACAAGGGATTCATATTGCACTATCTTAAAGAATGCTCCAAAAAATTACCTCATTTTGCATAATTGTGAATGGCCTTTTATATATGGAGATTCCACAAACGTGTGAAAAGATCGCGGAGTAATCATCGAGCAACCATGTAAGGAAGATATGGTCGAAGATATTGGCGTAATAGGTGGAGATTGACATGTGGAGGTGGTGCCGCATTTGTAGGTGGCTGTGGTGGAGATGGAGTCAATCACGTTCACCTCAGTATGGAGAGATCGATGAACCACAGTATCATGCGTTTGGTGACTTGGGATGTTGGGAGGATAACACAGGCGACGTTATGCAACTCGCCATACTCAATGGTGATAACGATGGATATTGGCGACGTGATTTTTTCGTGGACAACATGGCGACATATTCACCTCAAGCCGAATCAATTTATTTGGAAGTAACTTTATAGTAGGTGAGGATTTCCCCCCTCATCGGTTTCCCCCTTACTCGAGATGCCAAGAAAAATTACTTGCCATTATCGAGTAGCAAATCATGGAATGATGGTGGATGAGGTAAGCATGCAATGATGGAGTGCTCTGCAGGGGCGAAACGTGTAGATGCATTAATGAAAGATGCGTCCCTTCGTTTGCATACAGTTAAAACGCTCTCGGTATGTGGAGCGTCGTCCAATTCTTTCTATCAAATCGATCAGATCTTGGCCCTCTACTTCCCCTATGGCTGAGAGCATTTTAACTGAGGTAGTGGTTTAAGTATATCTATCCCCCATTGGACGAATGGCTATGGGCTGCTCATTGGAACCATCTCAGTGGGGGGGGAGGTGACTTACCGGAGCAAATCTTTTGCACTTGTCACACTTTTTGGTGAGCACCATTGCATCTCATTTCATATGGGGGAGAGCAACCAACAATCAGAATTACTTGATAATGATCTCGTTATTGACCTCGTCAATCTGCACAAGGAACCAAACATCACAAGCCGGGGTGAGGCCACTCAAATTCTCTCTAGAGTGGAAATGAGATCAATATGAATTGACTAGACAAAGTACAACAAGGGATTCATATTGCACTATCTTAGAGAATGCCTAAAAACATTACCTCCTTTTGGAGAATTGTGAGTGGTCTTTTATATATGGAGATTCCAT